>JAFIRS010003704.1:0-119131 GCA_018342105.1 Gonioctena quinquepunctata | reverse complement strand
TATGCCTACACCACAACATTAGTCAAGGTCAAACAAACATCGAGATCAAATCTTGAGGTTGCCGAAACAATCCCAACATCAAAACTTAATGTTATGAATCTCAAGGTCATATTCAAGGTCAAGTCGAATCTCAAAGTCGACCAAACCCAATATCAAAACTCAATGACAAATCTCAAAGTCAAATCTCAAGGTCAAACACACACACACTGCACACCTGCAACTATTCAAGGTCACACGTGACGTCATAGTGGTGGGGGGAGACCCAGAACCGGCTTAAATCTCCTACTGACATTTATTTTTTTATATTATACTGTAATGAAACAATTTTATATTTCAATTTTTAAAAGTGACTTGGACATTATGTATAGTTCACATATAAAAAATAAATAGCCTTTTTTTTGAAGTTTTTACGTATTCGATTATTGTTGAAACAATGGTTTCGGTAATTTCAAAACCATAAACAAATAATTTAATGTAAATGACATTATATTACATTAAATTAACTTTTTTCATCAATTTAACGCTTATTTGCATTAAAAAATTATAAATTCTCAAATTACTGAAAACGTAGTTTTTTTGTTTTTTGCATTTTTAACGATATTTTTCCATACGAACAATTTTTTTTTCATACCATCTTGAAGCCGAGGTTTTAACGAAGAAAATGAGCACTGGAAAAGGTAAAGAATTGAAAATTTGTAAACCAACTTTTTCAATTGGGCTTTTTTTTAATTCGTATACAATCGAAAAATAAATATTCTGCTTTGAAAAAATTACAGCTTATTTGAAACTGTTTTTACCGTTTTTCAGTCAACTTTGGGGTAATGTTGAAAAATGATTGACACAAAAGATTTAGATTTTTTAATTATCTACAACTTTTGCATTTTTTCGATAGGATGCATATTTCAGCCACAAATCGTAAAAAAACAAAATCCAACCTTCAAAAGGTATATTTAGTTACCCCCTACCCCCTTCCCGAACTCTTACTGAGTTGTCTTGATTTTTCTAAATTCACTTATAATTTACGATACATTTTCCGACCACCCACATACTGCTAAGAATTTTCCAGGAATTCGGGTATTTAAAATCGGTTTGGCCCTGGTCTACAAACCACCTCATCTCTCGAAAATCCACAAACCAGGCATACACTACTGAGACCGATTACTAGCTTCCGGAACTCACCAACCTACAAGTTATCGAATTACCTCCCAACAATATAACAACTCTTACAAGGAAATATCAGCTCTTACGTCAGGAATTCATCAACACCTCCAGAACTTCTCAAGAATAAACAACATCAGAGAATCGATCAAATTCACGATAGAAACGGAAATCAACAGTACATTACCTTTTCTCGATGTGAATGTTGAGAGAACAGGTAATGATACCCGCCTCTCTGTCAATAAAAAAGACACATACGGGGCAGTATCTCAACTACAGTTCCAATCATCAAGTTCGACAAAAAGAGGAATCGTAAAAACTTTGTGGAACGAGCGATGGATAACCCGAAATGGATACCCCGAAAAACTCCTGGGAGAAGTATTGGAACAACTCGAGAGAACGATGACATTCGAAGAGCAACAACAGAGCACAGTGATCTACCTTCCGTACATCAGAGGTGTCTCCGAGAAGATCAGAAAGATCGGAAACAAACACAACATCAAGAGCTCCGTTCAATCTGACAGTACTTTACGGAGTTTCCTCACCAAGACCAAACTTGACAACACAACCGAAATGAGCCAGAACTGCATGTATGAAGTCCCATGTGAATGCTCCTGCATCGGAGAGACGAAGAGGCCGTTATGCGTAAAATTGGCTGAACCCAAGAAATGGACTCAACGCGAGAAGACGTCAAAATTGGTAATTGCTGAACACGCTTGGATTGAGCATAATCAAATTATGTGGGACAATGCAAGCGTTCTACATAGAGAGGAGCATTGGTTCAAACGGAAGTTCAAGGAGGCCGCCTACATCGAAGCCAACGATGCCTTTAGTCAGCCAACAGCCAAGCGTTGAGATTTAGATCAATCAATAGAGATTTCTTCGTGACAAAAATACTACCAGGAAACCGACTGTGCCATCATACGGAAGGACGGTTCGTAGTTTTATCCTATTATGTTTCCTACTCCCAACTGTCATTATTATAAAGATTTAAAAGCATTTTTTTTTTCGTTTTTGACTTGTAACTTGAAAACAAAAGGAGCAATCTCGAAATTTTCGGAGGACGAATATTTGCAAACATGACCGAAAACCGGCGACTGCATGAAAGTGGAGTGGGGGTAGAGCAGCAGAATCATAACGGGCGCTTGTATTAATATACATACGCTTCCCCGCGTCTGCTGCTCTACCCCCACTACTCAGCCGCTTTCATGCACTCGCCCATTTTCGGTCATGTTTGCAAGTATTTTTCACCTATTTTGCAGCATTTCAACGCAAAATGAGAATACGCGTTTTGTAGTACTATACTTCTACACTCGAAACCTTTTTGAAAAATTGGAATCGGACTACCTATGACGCATCCAGGTCTGCTGCAATAAAGTGCATTGAAAAATTCAGATTGCAATTATGCCAAAACTAATAATGCGACAGTGCCTGAGTTATTTACGCAAATAAAGTACATATTAATCACAACTATGTCATGAAAAGCCTGCACTACAACTTGAAAAGTGGCGGAGTTATGAATTTTTTAAAAGAAACTGATATTTTTCGGTTTATCTCCGTTACTGATAATCAGATCGAGTCGTTTTGAAGCTGATATTTTTTGCATTTTTATTCTCCACAACATTGGTTTTCAAGTTACAAGTCAAAAATGATAAAAAATAAAATAAAATGCTTTTAAATGTTTATAACAAATTTAGCAATGACAGTTTGGAGTAGGAAACATAACAGGATATAACTACGAATCGTCTTTCGTATGATGGCACAGTCGGTTTCCTGGTAGTATTTTTGTCACAGAATCAATAGAGCAGACAATCCCTATTGATTGGTCTGATTACGCTCCACCACACCACATGGCACCAGTGTACTACCGACAAACATAAAATAGTAACTGGTGGAAATTTTTCAAACTAAAAAAAAATAACTTCATAAGAATCAGTAAAGTTTTTTCTGATTTCAAACAGGGAATTTTCAATTGAAGCTAGGAATTTCCAACATTAAAAACATAAAATTCCGAGTTTGTGGTCGGAATTTCCAAGTTTTTACTGTCGAGTCGGAAAACTAAATTTTGAGTTGGAAATTTCAAGTTGCAATTTGGAAAATGAAATTGCCAGTTCGAACTCGAAATCTCAAACTTATGAATGGAAAATTCTGGGTAGTTTAACTTTGAAGTTGGAAATATATAACTCCGAGTTAAAAACCTACTTTGTCATGTGAAAATAACATCTTAAAGTTTTAAAATGGCGGCTGAGCGCCATCTTCAATACATTTTTTAAATAGAACACCCCGTATATTATTCCATTTTCGAAATCTGCTCATAATTCTCAACAGTTTTCTCTCATACAATTTACTCCTGAATTGTTTTCGGAATATTAACGTTTGAAAAGTGACATTTTGGTCATTTCAAACCCAACCAAAAACACTAATGTTGCTTTCAATCAAGTTTGCATTGGAAAAAATCGTTGTCGCGGTAACATCTTGTTTACTGTCAAACTGAACTGCTAACTGTCAAATAGTTTGTTGAGCGCCTAAATCCTTTTATGAAAAGTGTGATCATGACTCGTAGTTTAGACGATAAATTTGAAGCAGTTTTGATATTTGGAGAAGCTGGAAGAAATTATCATCTAGCAGTCCGTAAGTTTAATGATAGATTTCCCGAGAATCCTATTTCGAGGTCATATTTGCGCAAACTTTTAAATAAACTCCAAGCAACTGGTACGCTGAAAGATGCTCCAAGATCAGGAAGACTACCTCTTTCAGAAAAAAAAAAGAAGAAATTGTTGCTGAAATGGTAATCAATCCGACTCAGTCGACGTCTGCAGTTGCTGAATCTTGTGGAGTACCTAAGTTCGAAAAGTATCCAAAGAGTCCTAAAAAACTGAAAGTTTCATCCATATAAGATGAAAATCCTGCATGCTTTCACGGAGGATGATCCAGACCGGAGGGTTGAATTTTGTGAGTGGTTAACACGAACAATTGAAGGAGAGCGGGGCTTCCTGAAACGGGTATGTTTCGCAGACCAATGCACGTTTTTTCTTAATGGAAAAGTCAATAAACAGAATGTACGATACTGGAGCGATACCAATCCGCATATTTTTAGAGAAAAACCAGTTTTCTAAAAAGGTGAATGTTTGGGCGGGGATTTTGGACAATCGCGTTGTTGGACCGATTTTCATCAGAGGCAATCTTACAGGAGTTCTTTACAGAAATCTTTTAGAAACTGAAATTGAACCTCGAGTAAGACAAATTGTATTACACAATCTGGAAGAGTTTGAAAATCGTGAAATCATATTTCAGCAGGATGGGGCACCTCCCTATTTCGATCGCATGGCTAGAGAGTTCCTCGATACAAACTTTCCTGGGCGATGGATAGGTCGCAGGGGAAGTACAGAATGGCCACCAAGATCTCTGGATCTTACACCTCTAGATTTTTCCCTTGGGGGTATCTACGCCACTGAATGTCAAACAATAGGAGAGTTGGAACACAGAATAATAGATACATGTGAAGAAATAGATGAATAGACTTTCATCAACGTGAGAGAAGCTATTTATAATAGGGCACTTCATTGTCAAGGTTTAGGAGAGGGCCACATTGAACACTTGATGAAATAATTGTTGGGGTTAAATAAAAGTGTTATTCAAAAATAAATTATAATTTTTTAGCTAACCAATTTGTTTTGATTGTGAATTTACAGAACACATTCGTAGGCTTCGAGATTTTCCGGTAAGCGGTACAGTTTATCCTTAATAAACTATCCTTACGCCTCTTATCAGTCGAATTCATTGAGAGATTTAACTACAAATTAATAACAACGTTTAGTTAGCAAAATGTTCTACCGAAAAATACTTCATTTTAAACGGAATGTCACTTTTCAAACGTTAATATTTCGAAAACAATTGAATTAGGAGTAAAGTGTATTGGAGAAAACTGTTGAGAATTATGAGCAGATTTCGATAATGGAATAATATACGGGGTGTTCTATTTAAACAAATTATTGAAGATGGCGCTCAGCCGCCATTTTAAAACTTTTAGCTGTGATTTTCTCATGAAAAAGTAGGTTTTTATCTCCTATTTAAGCAAATTTCGTTGCGATTTACCAGGTGGTTCAAAAATTAGTAGGGGGAGGACGGACTTTAGACGAGCACTGTATATATATATATATATATATAGGGGTAGGTTTTTATCTCTATTTGGTAGTCTCGTGACTGGACTAGTTGAAAATAACTATGAATTTGAATAAACTTTGTAGAGGATATTCCTGAGTGCAGTCAAATATGGCTTTGAGAAAGAAAACTCTTTCTTTAGTAAGCTTTGAAAATGTTTATTTTCATTATCAAAAGTAGTGGGGTTAAGACAGCGAACTAATCACATTCCGTGATTGAGAACTTTTCAAAATCATATCATATGACACTACTAGTATATATATGAAATTAAACATGACTGCACATATTGTTTTAGATACTTAATTTGAACACTTTAAAATTTGAACAGGCACAGTAATTACCACATGGTTGAAGCATGACTCTTGAACCATGTGGTAATTACTGTGCCTGTTCAAATTTTAAAGTGTTTAAATTAAGTATCTAAAACAATATGTGCGAGTGCCATTGTTTAATTTTTATATATATTACTAGTAGTGGGTCATAGTGATATGATTTTGAAAAGTTTCTCAATCACGAAATGGTGATTAGTTCGCTGTCTTCACTTAACCTCACCTTACTTGTCTTGATAATGAATATAAACATTTTCGAAAGCTTGACTAAATAAGAAAGAGTTTTTCTTTTTCTCAAAGGCCATTATTTTGACTGCAACCTCAAGGAATATCCTTTCTACAAAGTTTATTTCAAATTCATATTTATATATATATATATATATATATATATATATATATATATATATATATATATATAATGAAATATGAAAATGAGTTGGCAAAATTCACGTATCCCCCCCCCCCAAATCCTCTCGTTTCGTCCCTGTAAGTAGTACCCAAGCTTGTCAGTATTCACCTGAAGACGATTGCAGATACAAGCAATTGAAACGTGGAGAAAAACTTTCGAATACATCATCAAGACGATGGACGACAGAAACGAAAGTAATCAAGTTACCACATCATCTACAACTTTCAAAAGAGTGTTGCTTTCTACTTGAAAATAGATATTATATTTTCTTTTTCATTGTTCAGAAGGCAAAAATACGTGAGCATAAGTACCAATTTTTCTTAAATAGGATTTGGAAGCCTCTGACTGCGCATTCGTCATGAAAAAACACGACCTTTTTTAGAATTTCGTTTTTAGATCCTAATTCACGGTTATAAATTGCCATGTCAAATTAAAAATATGTCCATTATTTTCAATAGTTTCATTCCTCTACCTTATGCACCCTCACTATATTCGGATGCTTAATATTGGTGATTATCTTCAGTTCCCTAGGAAGGAATTTTTCTATAAAATCCTCTCCAGCGTATCTCTTGTTGATAATTTTGCATGCGCACTTCTTGCCATTGTCATTGGTATTTGTGGCGATGCATACTTTACTGTAGGTGCCATGTCCGATCGTTTTTCCGATTTGAAAACCCATCAGCTCACACAGTTTTAGAGCACCACGCTGAGATGCTGGTAGTTTGATTCGCTTTGACATTTTTCTGGTTGTTCTTGAGACTTGCTGGAATATTAGTACGACGTAAAAGTCATTATTGAATTAAAATTGGAACTGATTTTCGAGGTTGACACTATTTTGACATATTTTAGATAAATGTATGACATCCCAGTTCACTCCACAGGGTGATCCTAGGACCATTGTCAGCAAATTCGATAGTTTCGAGAGATTACGGGACCAATATGAGTTCCAAGTGCTTCTTATTAGACGAAGACAGCGAATTATTTTTCTGAAATTTGAATTTTAGTGGAACCCCGCTAATCTTCCCTTCATATCATTCAGCCTAGAGGAGGTTTTCAACGCTATGAACTCAATAAAAGATAACGTATGCACAGGTCCAGATGAAATACCTTCCTACTTTTTGAAAAGATGTGTCTACACTTTATCAAAACTAATTCTCTTACTTTTCAATTCCTCGCTTGAATGTTAAATATTTCCTAGTATTTGGAAAACTAGCTTTGTAACCCCTATTTCTAAAAGTGTCATAAAGATTATATTACTTGATCGATCCCTGAGTGGTCAAATAGGTAATGTAATCGTGCGAAAAAAAAATCGAGATATTGACGGATATATCCGTTTTGAGGTCCACCTAGACGATTGAGACCATTTCCAGAATGAAGACTCTCTGTCTGTTCAAACAGCATAAACTACGAACACTATATCACTTATTTTCAGCAAAATTTTGCACAAAATACAGCTGGTTCTATCGAAAAAAAAAATCCTTCTTTCCTTACCTCTAACATCTGGCTCAGATTGAGGTTAAGTTGCTGCTTGTAACGGGTAAAAATAAAAAATTTAATACCCACAGGAAATGTACCTTGAAAACAAACTTGTCTATGATAAATCAATCATTGCCGATACTTTTGCGGAATATTAGGTATCGACAGTTAATAATGTAGAACATCATTTTAAAAATAAAATTTCATCAAGCACTACTGATTCAACTAGCTACATGTATAGTTTTCACTTTAATCCTGTCACAGCCATTGAGGTTTTCAATGTTATTGGTGAACTGAAAACAAATCTACAGGAATGGATTTCCATTCTACAAGCACAATCAAAACAATATCTGAGTTTAATTGCGAACCGCTGGCATATATAATTAACAAATCTGTTGAGGAGAAAACTTTTCCAAATCTTCTCAAAATAGGAAGAAAACTCTTTCCAGTATTCAAGAAAAATCTCTTATGCCGATGATAACTCTATTTCAGCAGAAGATGAAGATAGTCTTGTTGGATTTCAAGCCAAACTCAACACAATATGTAAAAAATTCTTAAAATGGTGTCGATCTAATCGTCTCATTCCAAATGTAGATAAAACAGTATTGATTAAATTTTTTCAAAAAAACACATCAAGCAACCGATATATGCGAATCATTGGGGTGGCGATACATCCATCAGTGACTACAAAATTTTTAGGAACACATTGATTCTGATTTATGTTGGAAATTTCACGTTAATCGGTAGCAGTTCTTAACTTAAGAAAGTTTTGACTGAGAAACATCTTTAAGATGTCTACCACGCAATGGTAAATTCAGTGACACCTATAATCTGATTATAGGTGTCACCTCTATAATTTTGTGCATTTCACATTTTTATCCTTGCCGCTAGGTATAAGCACTCTGAGAGATTTGGTTCGAATTCAAAAAAGACCACAAGCCGTCTTGATGATTGGGAAACCATGAAACAACTGTAGGCGGATGGTGGCTTTCTTGGATTCGTAACAAATTTCCCTTTCTCTCGTTATTTGTTTTGCGTTACTCTGAACGCACGAGGAGTACGACTATTGGTGTCGTGGATTAGCCTATACAGACATCTGTTGGTGACCTATTAATGTGCACGAAATTTCGTGTCATTAAAATTCCACGTCATCAGGTCTAAGCTTCACCACACATATTATAGGTGTCACCTCTATAATTTTGTGCATTTCACATTCTCGTACTTGCCGGTAGGTATTAGCACTATGAGATATTTGAAACGAATCTGAGAAAGACCACAAGTCGTCCTGATGATTGGGAAACCATGAAACACCTCTAGGCGGATGGTGGCTTTCTTGGATTCGTAACAAATTTATCTTTCTCTCGTTATTTGTTTTGCGTTACTGTGAACGCACGAGGAGTACGACTATTGGTGCCGTGGATTGGCCTATAATGACATCTGTAGGTGATCTATTGATGTGCAAGAAATTTCGTATCATTAAAATTCCACGTCATCAGGTCTAAGCTTCACCACACAGATTATAGGTGTCACCTCTATAATTTATGCTATATATATACTATATATATATACATATATATATATATATATATTGATTTTATTTTGTTCAAAATAAATCCTCACGAAATATTTTGGTTGGTTAAGTTAGTAAAGTGTGGATCTTTTTCAGTTTATGAGTTTTTTCATCCTATTATTATTTTTATTTACAAACAAGTTGACTTTATAGTACTATTCAAACCCCTAGTGATTTTGTGGTATTTGAAGTAAATTATCTGCGATTTATTTCGATTGCCAAGTTTAGTAAAGTATAATAATTTTTTCTCCGGAACAAATATTCGTGTACCCTCGAGAAATATTAGCATTTGAGCACTTGCAGGTGTTTTATAGTGTGAAATCATTCACAAATAGTCTGGAAATTGGTCGCCCTGGTGATTGTTACATTATTTCATCAGTTGTTTGAGTTGAAAACGCCGAATGAAAACAACTGACGCGGAAGATTACAACAATTCAAATTGTGAACTTCGGTTATAGTTTGTCCAATGGCTTGAGTTCAGGGAAAACGCCGAACTAAAGCCACTTTCGTGCAATAGTATTACATAATAACAATTTTTCAACGGTGTTTGGATTCAGGGAATAACTAAATTTGAACAACGGCCGCGATATATAAAACAAGTCATAGTTGTCCAATAAAATACTTGCAGAAATTTTTTATAGAAATAATTTTGAAGCCTCGTAGTCTGTATCCAAGCTCAGTAGTTTAAGTTGGTTGAGTTCGGGAAATCGCCGAACTAAAACAAGTGTCAAACGATATAAAATCATTAAAAAAATTGAATTATTACTAGATGGGCCTAGAACAAGGAGCGGCGTTAAATATCAATGTTGTTTACTATGGAAAACCCCGTCCCATTTCAGGCATATGAATCATAGACTCAGAAGAGTTACGAAACAAAGTTTCAAAGTTAGTGTAAAGACAGTTCTGTCTGTCTGCTAGTGTGAAGACGGCTTTATCTGTCTGTCTCTCTGTGGAAATAAATGCAACCGATGTCCAGTATCAAATATTGTTATTGAAGCCTACAGTCTTTTGAAGATTTTAGAAAATGTCAAAATACCAGAACCCTGGATACCGTGTTGCTACCCTAGTGCGTGAAGTAAACCACTATAAAATCTGGCGCCCGAGATTTAAAGTTGAGAGAGGAACATATTTCCTGTATAGTACTTTGGCGTCATAAGTAACGTACCCTTCTAGAGGCCGTTTTAGACGTCGAATTGCCGGCCCTAGAAAAACCCGTTAAAATACCAATATCGGTAAACTATAGGTTCTTTGATAGAGCTTCATGAGCTCCACAACTATTACTCGAAAAGTTTTTCTCTAAGATGTACACACAAAAAATGCTGTAAATTACAATTCATTCAATTAATCAATCAAGATATGCTTTATTGTCGAAGAATGAAATTCTTAAAGACAAAGCTTAAGTACATCGTTGAACATATAAGTAATAGGTTTGTAAAAATTATAAAAATAATCTGAGATTATGGTGCACATACAGTTAGGTTATAATTAAATGTGGGTAACAATATAAAAATATATATAAAAATAGATAGATACAAAGTAAATGGTAAATAGGCAAGGTTGAATAAAGAACAGAATTCAGTATGTGTGAAAATAAATAAATAAATGAAGACAATGTTACATATTATGAAGTTCGTCAAGGGTTATGAGTGAACTCCAATTAGCTAAAGGTTGAAGTTAAAGTATTCATCTAGCTTGTAGAATGTTTGTTGTATCAAGATTTTTTTTTATATTTCTTCTGAATCGCCTGAGACATGTAGTCTCTCTAGTGGTTATGGGGAGATGATTATACATTTTGATGCCATTGTATATTATTAGATGGTCTAAGTAGTCTGATATTATTGTTTTGTCGAGTGTTATATGAATTATCATTCGTTACAAGGAGATTTTTATTTTTATGTATAAGGGTGACAGATTCTAGAATGTATATAGATGTTACTGTAAGTATACTGAGATAAATGAATAGCGTTCTACATGAGTCTCTGGGTCTTTTTTGCAGATATACCTCAAGGCTCTTTTTTGCAGATATACCTCAAGGCTCTTTTTTGGATTACAAAAACATTTTTGAGCTGGTAAGAACTGCGAAGGCCCGAAATGCTATCCCGTACCTTAGATGAGATTCGATTAGAGCAAAGTACGCAGATCTGGCTGCGTTTGTACCCAAATCGTTCGAGATTACTCGAATTGCATAACATCCAGAGGACAACTTATTACCAATATATTTTTTTTTGTTTGCCCTGTATGCTCCTTCCATTTAGGTTCATTCGCTCGTGTCAATCAGATACTATTTGAGTTTTCCTTCCGCCTACAAACAGAACATGATTGTATTTGACCATTTCTCGGTTTCAAACTATATAAATAAATATTTTAGTTATATTCGTTAGCTTCATTGGTGTCAATTTCAGGATCGATATATAAATTCTGAAATTTACCTTTCCGATTGGCCTCGCCATCGGGTTTTTGTTGTACAATTCCAATAATCATTTTCCTTCTTCACTACAAGGAGGTGTGTTCCATTCAATTATAAATTACAAGCACCCGAATCTCTCTTCCTTAAAAATTTGTATCTCTGTGTTAATTCATTCATGGAAAATTATACGCAGAAAAAAAAACAAACAATACAATAAACTCGAGGGTTCAGCTTGGACACGTTGATAGTATACCCTGATATATTGAATTATAAGTACGCAACCCGACGCATTCGCTCTCGCAAAAAGTATCCATCCCTCTGCCCATTTCACTATAATTGAGTTACCGGCTCCTGATTTTCACTTGTTCTCTCTCCTCGATCCGCCTACAATTTATTTGCTGACACAATATTACCACCCCTGTGATCTAACTAAATATACAATGTTGGTACATAGACGTTGCGCTGATGGTTTCAAAATTGTGGATTTGGATAATGAAATGAGTTTTTATTGTTATTTTTTGTTGAATTGGGAAGACATTTCCGGTGAGGGGGAATTTTTTTCAACTCTTTTTTCATAAATTGTAGAAAGTTCTGCTCGAGTAAAACTAGAATGGAATAAAAAAAATACTTTTACAAATGAGAAAACATATCTCATTCTCCTACATTAACTTCTGGTGTTCTCCAAAGATCCTGTTTTCGACCGCTTTTGTTTCTTTATCATATTAATGATCTGATTTCCTCATTCTAATGTCGAAAATCTGTTTTATCGGCATCAACTCGTACCAAGATTTCATCTTATTGCAATCTGATTTAAATAAAATTATCCTCTGGTGTGAAACGAATCAATTGAGCTACAATATTTTTTCATTAGTTCGTTAGTAACCTGCCACACGGCACGCGATTCCAATACTTTCCTGGAAATATGTTTTTCGTTTTTTTATTAATAGAGCACTATAATTCTCCTTTGTCTCTTTATAAACGGGGGACAATATTGGATGAGATTTTTGCAATAAAAACAAATATTTCAACTTTTTACTAGAAATAATCACATCATTGTCAACCCATCTTTTATTGCGTTTCTCTCATTGTGATATTTTTTTGGAAAATTAAAATCAAACGTTCTGGAAACTTCTTGTTTTATAAAAATCTGCCCAGTTTTCAGCTATCAAACAGTCTCTAAAATTATTAATATCTCTACTGAAATATCTTCTCAGAATTTTATTTATGTTTCTCATCGTTGAAGTTGATGAATATTTATTCAACCAATGTACAGTATATCTCAGAAACTCGTGTGGGCCATTCCACCAGAGGAGCTAGATTGAATTCTAATAATAAGGTGCAAAGAGAAAGAAAATGGTCGTTTTTGAACCTATCGAAATCAAAATCGCCACAAATAATCAAGTTCATATTTGGTTTGTAAAGGTTTTCCAATACTGTTGAGATTTTATCATTGAATATGATTTCTTCTCCACATGGGGACCTATAGCAATTTAAATTTATATTTTCAAAGACACTTATTTTGAAAGTCATAGCACATATTTCAAAATGTTGTTCCTTAAAAAATTATATTCCAACGCCCCCACAACGCTTATTATTTGATCGACAAAATGAAGTGATCAAATCAAAACCGTGGCTATGGATCGTTGTAGTACGAAAGCTTAGAGCGGCCACCTGTAGAAAATTTTCTATAATTCTGAGATAAAAGTCCGAATTATACATAATTCGGAGTTTAAAGTCAATTAACGGAGTTTAAAGTCAGAATATTTATATAATTCGGGGATAAAAGTCGGAATTATTATAATTCTGAGATAAAAGTCCGAATTATATATAATTCGGAGTTTAAAGTCAGAATTATACATAATTCGGAGTTTAAAGTCAGAATTATACCAAATTCGGAGTTTAAAGTCAGAATTATACATAATTCGGAGTTTAAATCAGAATTATATATAGTTCGGAGTTTCAAGTCAGAATCATACATAATTCGGAGTTTAAAGTCAGAATTATATATATATATATATATATATAATTCGGAGATAAAAGTCGGAATTATTATAATTCTGAGATAAAAGTCCGAATTATACATAATTCGGAGTTTAAAGTCAGAATTATACATAATTCGGAGTTTAAAGTCAGAATTATATATAATTCGGAGTCTACAAACGAGGTGGAGTGTTTGGAGGGTATACGTGTTGAGTTAGGGTCAGGGAGTCCACACTACCATATGGGGATAGTATGGGTATCCATGAAGAATTTCAAGCACCTCCATCCACCCAAAAAAACTGATAGGAAACTTTCGTTTTCGTTCCATTTTCCAATACAAATCAGAGATGTGAATATATAATACACATATATTTCATACATATTAATATACAAACATTAAATACAGTAAAATTGGATTAAACCGAACCATTCCTTACAGACACAACTTGAAGATTAAATCTGACAAATTAGTGAGGATGAGTTCTCTGCACAACGGCGTTGAACCCGGTATGTGGATCAGCAGCATAATCCACAGTCCTCCTTGATCCATCAGGCTCAGTCAAACTGTATTGTCCCTGCACCGAGTCTCCATGGCGGGTTTCGTGCTGACTTTTGGAGTCCCCCGTATGCTGATCGTCCACGGTGTAGGCGAAGCTATAGTGAGGATTGGGATCGTATGAATCCACTCGCGTCTGTACCACGGGAACGTTTACTGTCGCTATTTGGGGTTGTACGACTTCGGTTACCACCGGTACTGGTACTGGATGAGTTTGTACACTGGTATAGCCTAGTCCATTGCTGTAGCCAGATTGTCCATTAGTATAGCCAGCTTGTCCACTGGCGTAGCCCGATTGTCCATTTGCATAGCCTGATTGTCCACTGGTGTACCCTACTTGTCCACTGTGCTGTCCAGAACAGATCCCAATGATCAGTGCCACTAGGTTGATGAACTGTGGACAGTTTTTTTTTGGTTATTTTGATACGGTTATTTTTTTGAGTTATTTATATGCGAATAATAGAAGATTACTAATTTTGTTTATTGAACACTTTTTCAATGTGATTATTACAAGTATAACTTTTCTTTTCTGTCGAGGACACATTTAATGCCTTTTTGACGAAAAATATTTTTTTGTCCAGAAATTTCTCTTCGAACAATTCTATATTTTACCAAAAGATTCTTGATTATTGATTGATTTAATTCAAAAACATTCAATTTTTTTGTCAAATTCTTCCAAATTTCGGGAACCGCACATTTAATGCCTTTTTGACGAAAAATATTTTTGTCCAGAAATTCTCTTCGAACAGTTTGTAGTATTTTTGGTATTAGAAAAGTTGATTTAATGACTGTTGGTTGGCAGGATTAGATTACAGCCTACAGTAAGAAATAATCTAATGAATTTATTTGCATTAATATTTTGAATTTTTTTGAACTTCATATTTTAAACACAAATAAAGAGGGTTCTAGTTGAGCATATATTTTTATGAGTCACCATAACTTTGCATAAGAGTCCGATTTTGATGATTCTTTTTTCATTGGATAGGGTGTACTTCGAAGTTGGTCCCATTTGAATTTGAAAAAAAACACCCCTAAGAGTAGCAAAATGGAGGATATTTATCGTTCACCCTCTGAATTTTGGTCCGTTAACCGATTCTATAAGGCATAACTTTGTACTGGGTTTTCCGATTTGGATGATTCTTTTTTATAAGTAAGGGTATACCTCATAGTTGATCATATTTGGAATGAGATAATCCACCCCTATGGGTAGAAAAATAGGGGATGATTGATTTTTCACTTGTGAACATTGGCACACATATGTAGTTGATATTGACAGATCGCTATTGTCATTATTTTTGTTCTTCTACACCAAAATTCTTCAAAAAGGATGGAATATACAAAGTGATGAAATTAACCAAACAGAACTATCAAAAATAATTTATATTATATATCAATAAATAGTTAAAGTAGATAATAATATTATTTAACTGTTAATAGTTGAGGTAAGGTGGGTAAGTAAGTATTTTGGAAGTAATCAAAAATTAAGTATGTAGTAATTAGATTTCAGCCACAAAAAATTGAAAAATAAAATATTTTTAACAAAAAATGAAACCGACGAAAACAGAAACTGAAAAGTAAAAATAAACATTCGTATTGATAACTAACCTCCTAAACTAATGTATGTAACTAATTTTGAGTCGACGCCAAACAAACTAGCAATATTGAATTGAGTAAAGCGTAAAATGATGGCAGCAGGATGCGCCGTGGCGTTTTGATATTTTTTTTAAGAAATTCAATGATCTTCGTTGATTGTTTGTTTGGCGCCGACTCAAAATTAGTTACATACATTAGCTTAGGAGATTAGTTATTCGACGTTTCGACGGGGGGCGCTCGTC
This sequence comes from Gonioctena quinquepunctata, assembly GCA_018342105.1. Classification (NCBI taxonomy): domain Eukaryota; kingdom Metazoa; phylum Arthropoda; class Insecta; order Coleoptera; family Chrysomelidae; genus Gonioctena; species Gonioctena quinquepunctata. Next base: position 103,250 of record JAFIRS010003704.1, on the reverse strand, counting down.
TTCGTCATCAGGAGGTGGAGGCGTTCACATATTAGGACCATAGTGACTTATTAATGAACTAACCACACAATTAATAATACACTATGCCCCTAAGATGTAAACGTCTCCATCTCCTTAAGGAAACGAGGTCCCCCCCGTCGACATCAATGGACAGAACTATTTCCATAGTTTGATTTACGAGGTCAGTCCCCTAGGAATCATTATCCCCGAGAAAAAAAAAACCTATATTTATATACTACCCAAAAAGCATTACATTTAACTAATCACTCATGCGCATATTTCGTAATTTTTTCACACGCGCATATAAAATCTGCGCTGTATCTATTTGTGAAATCAGGACAATTTCGTTAATAACTATTGCTGAGTACAATTTCAGCAACAATGTCAAAGATTTGCCAACAATTACGGAATTCCTTGCATGCGAAAAATTTAGCAATATTGATGGATGTCCGCACACGGATATATTTTAATCTTAATAAAAAAGAGTATGCTTTTGATGTTTTCTTTTTTAATTAGATGTTCAAAGTGTGCACCATTAGCTGCGCGACAATAGACAGGACGATAAATAAATTATCTTCAAACATTGTCAATAACTTCAGGGTACCTATATGTCCTATCTCGTAACGAATTATTGCTTTCAAATCTTCTAAATCTTCGGCCTAGTAAGAAATATTTTGCTTCTAGAGTATTCCCACAAATAATAACCAAAGGTGTCAAATCTGGCGATCTAGCTGGCCATTCAATCGACCCCCTTCCCTCTATCCAACGATTTGGAAACACCTCATTTGAGTAGGCGCGGACAGATGCTGCATAATGGGGAGATGCATCATCTCGTTGAAAAAAGTCATTTCTCGGATGATCAGGTTTCTCTACATCAGGATATAAAATGTGATCTCGAAGAAAAGACAAATATCTCGGACCACTTAGGTTCATGTCAAAGAAATAGGGACCGAAAATTCTTTCGTCGACTATGCTCCACCACACATTCACTTTGTGATTATTTTGAGTATGATACTTCATCAATCCATCGACGATTCTCGGTTTCGCCTATTGACATGGCTCTTGAAAACAAAGGTAGCTTCGTCGGAAAAAAAGAAGTTTCCGACGAACTATTGAATAGCTCTTACATTTGCTCGCATAATTGATATCGCCTATCGAAGTCGTCTTCAGATCTTATAAGAATGGTGCTGTCATATTGAAAACAGAAGCTAATCAGTTAAGTGATGAAAGAGGATTTTCTTGCATTGTCAAAAAATCTTAAGCCGATCGTCTTATGATGGTGAGGGTCAACCAGATTCAGGAAGATCACGAGCACCCAAATTCGAGGTATTTAGACTTTACATTGCCGATAAGATGAGTTGCAATAAAATTCAATATGGTTTATCTTTTAAATAATGATTGCCATTGAATTTAGTATTTTAAAATTGCAAAATCATTTTTCTTAATTTTTGTATGTAACCCGATTTTTCACATTCCGTGATAAAAAAAAGTGTTGCAATTTTTTTAAATCGATGTCATCGTACCTCTTAAACATGTCAAAAAACCTCAATCCGTAAAATGAAATCATGAAGAGCAGATTTGTTCGTTTCATTTTCAAAAAGACAGAAAAGAATATATGAATAGAATGAATAGTGTTTCAAGATCCTCTGATGAGTAGTTGCATTTCTTCTTTAACTACGAAACTGAAATAAGGATTTGTTCTACGAAAGATATTCCTGGTGAGTGAAAAAACTTTGTATCAAAACTCTTTTTTCAATATGTGGAAAGTTCCAATGAGAGTGGAAAGTTCGAATGAAAGACATGTGAAAATACTAACATGACTGAAAACAAAATATGATAAAAAATCATTTCGTAACTTAAGGCAATTTTTGTTTGAGATTTCCACATCTGAAAGAGTTTCCGAATAGATTTTAAATTTTTCATATGAAATGGTGAAGTAGAAAGTCAAAAATTGCCTCAAATCCATGTTTTCTCTACAAAAAAATACTTTTTCAGTATTCGAATATGTACGAATTACATATTAAAAAATGAGCCACTAAAAATAAAATTTGACGAATCCGAGAGTTTTTTCCATAAGTTATCCACTGAACTTTCGAATTTATTCATTACTTTACGAAAGCACTGTGTGCTGATTGTTGAAGGAAACATCTTAAAATGATTTCAAAATTACCGTGAGAACGCAGTCGTGAAAAAGTATAGTGTACAAATCGTAAACTTTCCAGACTTTTATAATTTTCACATACGTGTGAAAAAGACTTTTTTCAAAACTTAGCAATATACTATTGTAAGCCCTTTTATAGTTTAAACAAAATTGCATTGCTCCATGAGGCGTCCCTGAACACGACTTGATTTATTTGGCAGTGCCCCATGTCTTCCCCATCTATTTTATAGCGTCAGACCCATTATTACACTTTGATGTGTCATACTGCATTCAAAACATCAATTGCAAAGTTGAGATGTTGATTATATAGTTATTTCTGGAAAGAACCTTTTTTTATCCCTATACTAGAAGGAAAGAAAGCAGTAGGCTTCCATTCTAATAGTATCAATTTTATTCATTCAATCGTTATGAGAAAATTGAAAAGAACGTCTTGTCCTGTCAAGGAAAATAATTCTTGTAGTAACACGAGATATACTCCATAAAAAATAATATTTTAAAAAACTTTCGTCTCATTGATATTTGAGGAATAAATTCTAGTAGATAACTGAAAAAAGCAACTTACCTTCAAAACCATTTTTGGATCGTGTGTTGATTGATCTCTGAGAAAACTGATGTAGATCTGAATGTTTTGGAGGCTTTTATAGTAGAATTATGTATTTTGATACTTATACAACTTTCGCATATATCCCACATACTGGGGTCGAATTTCTTTGTAGGTAATTATGTCATAGCAATGAAAATATTATTCTAAGTGTGTACGATTGGAGTATCATATATCTGAGATAATTTTGTTACGGTATATTAATACCAGCAGCTTATTCGAACGGCTTTTACCGCATTGTTTCCAGAAGTACCCTTATTTTTTCACACGTTTTTTGTGCAAAAAATATAGAAAAAAATGCACTGTGAAAAATTAATTTGAAACCTATAATTTTTTGACAGAATTCCCTTGAATATTCCAGATATTTTGGGAGATATTGAGATTTCATTATTTCCCGGGTGCGATTTCTCTGAAAGTAAACTAATTAAAAAACTTTTTTTTTTGCATTTTTGACAAATTAAATGGATTTCTTTCGAGAGGGTTTTACACCTGTAGGGATGAAAGTTCAAATACCTCATTTCCAGATTTTATACCCATGCGAATTGAGCACTTCCAGTGACGTAAACTGTTAGTTGCAAAACAGCTGATTGGGTAGAAGCAGAGTTGTTTTCCATTAAAGTAATTTTATCTTTCGTGTGAATTCTCTACGAAAAACGATATTTAAAAAAAATATTGATGTCATTATTGGTCGTCTTGAACGATAAGTCTTAATCCAATCAATGGGGAATAAAAAAGGCTCTGCCCTATGGAACGTGAGGTAGAAATGATTGTATGTACGTTATTTAGTTCCAGATCCCGATGAAAATAACAAGTTTTCGAACTTAGAGGGGGTGCGTTCCGCCATCTTGAATTGAAGTTAAAAAAATTTTTTTCTCCGGTTGATCCTACAACAAAAATGTTACAAATTTGAAGAAGGCTAAATTTCCTACATTATTTTTATGAACGTTTTTTTTTGCAAGTCTGATGTGTAACAAGTTAAAATTCCAAAAATTCGTCCTACTTAATCTTTTCACGGTAAATTTTGTGAAAATGATAATATTAATAATGATATAATAATAATATTTATTCACAATTTACATATAGTTCAATTTCACAATTTATACGAGGCAATTTTAGAATAAATATAGAAATCCATAATTTAACACTAATCATTTGAATACTAATGAAATATGAATACTAATGAATATAATACTCAATGAGCAGTATAATTAATATAGGATGAAATAAATAAAATAAAATAATTCATATAAACTAAAGTGAAATAGAATAAAATGAATATTAATAAATAAAATAAAGTAAAATAATGGGTAGACATTTTATAATAATTGAGAAGATTGAATGAAGTGAAAATAATTCGACAGATTTTCTAAATGTCAAATGGCAACAAGTTTGAGAAAGAAATCTGGAGAATTATTTTCTACTTTATCGAACTCTCGTGTGGTTTTCTGTAGATATTTTTTGATGATACGATCATAAACACATTTCCTCGCAAAATGATATAATGTGCTAAACCGGTTTTGATTCATTTTTCACTTTTCATGCAAATTGATGACAGACGTCAAATTAAAAATATAGATTGTCAAAGAATCTAAACAAAATACCTCAAATTAATCCCGCGGAAATTTTCAAATTGGAATTTTCCCAGTATAATAATGTTTTGATTGGCCAAAACGTACATGAGTGATTTGAAAGTTTCCATTGGTTTTTAGAAATGTCAATAATTAATCAGTTGTATTATCACAAGAGAGAGAATAAAGTGAAAATAATTCGACATATTTTCGAAAACTTGTTGCCAGGCAATAGACAAGAGATCCCGATGGGCTCGAGTGGCTATTGCCAAATGGCAACAAGTTTGAGAAAGAAATCTGGAGAATGGTTTTCTACTTTATCGAACTCTCGTGTGGTTTTCTGTAGATTATTTTTTTATGATACGATTGGGAATTCAAAATAACGGATACTCCCTCTGGTGTCGATTTTTGAAACTATACATACGTACATTGTTTACTTTTCCAAACATTAATGTTTATATTATTTTAGCCATTCTGTACCTAAAACTTTTCGAATCTCTTGTAATTGTTGTTATTTAATGAAATTCTTGTTTACCTGGTGAATGTTCTGTTGACTATTGTACGTCCTCGAGTGAAAAAATTAGTTCAAGTTCAAATCATTATTGTTGTGTACCTCAATGTGACTCTTGGCAATACGACACCATTGTATTGGAATAAGTTTTCATCATTTTCCGTGAGGAAAATGAACGTAACGTTCTGGTGCATACTAATCTAGGATTGAGCGAGTCTATAGACGGACGATGGGCTCTTGAAGAAGAATACATTCCCTTGATTTGTCATAAAATCAGATGTGGAATCACCTGCGACTGAACGATAAACTTTAGTCACTATCTTCCATCGTCAAGATAACCTCTTGAGGGGTATTCCTGTTGAAGAGGGAAACATTCTCAATTTATTGAATAGAAATATTTTTTCTGTTAATTGAAAAATATTTCTATTCAATTAAGAATGTTTCCCTTTTCAATACATTCCCCTTGCAAAATCTTAGTGTATCGTCTGTGGCCAAGAAAAAAAGGGAAATGAGACCTTCAAAGAGAGTTGAGAGGAAAGAAAAGAGAGTGACTATTTATCTAGGTGATAAGGACACATTGTTTACTTTTCGAAACATTCATGTTTATATGATTGTACACTTAAAACTTGTCGAATCTCTTGTGATTGTTGACATTCAATGAAATTCTGGTTTACCTGGTGAATATTTTGTTGACTATTGTATGTCCTGGAACGAAAAAATGATGATTTTAGGTCAAATCATTATTGTTGTGTACCTCAATGTGACTCTTGGGAAAAACCATCCCGTTGTACTGGAATACGATTTTATCATTTTCCGTGAGAAAATGAATATAACATACTGGTGCAGACTAATCTAGGATTGAGTGAGTCTATAGACAGATGACGGGCTCTTGGGATTTTGAAGAAGAATACAGTTCCTTCCCAAAATGTACCTGTATCGTGTGCGACCAAGAAAAAAAGGTAAAAAGAGAACTTTTAAAGAGAGTTGAGAAGAAAAGAAGAGAGTTAGAAGATAAAAAAAGAGATATTATTCAACACACCTAAGATTATTCAGACAGTATGGAAAAAAAGTGACTATTTATGTATATCTAAGTGATAAGGACACATTTTCACACCATCTTGTTTGTTTTAGATAAAATAAAAAAAAATGTTTTTGTTTGTTTTATTTTCAATTCGAACATTCACAAATAATAATGTGTAACATTTCTTCAAAATAATTCATAACAACAATTCCCGATGACTTCACTAAGCTGTCCAGAAACTTCGAAAAATATTTTTTTTGCAAGCAATTTAGAACATACTTTGTCTCCTTCAAAGTGAGTTTTCGCATATGATATTGTCTTAAGATTTTAATACACCACTTCACTAGTCTTGAAATTAATAACATTACACAAAAAACTGGAAAATAATACCAAATGGAAATATTTTAAGAAAAACTCCAACACACAAGTGTATAACCTCTGAGAAAACAGACAAACAATGTATGTATGTTGGTTAGAATTTTCGCCACTCTGGCGCTGGCATCTAATTTTGAATTCCCAATCATAAACACATTTCCTCGCAAAATGATATAATGTACTAAACCGGTTTTGATTCATTTCTCGCTTCCTGCGAATTGATGACAGACGTCAAATCAAAAATATACGTTGTCAGACAATAAAAACAAAATACCTCAAATAATTCCCGCGGCATTTTTCTAGGTAGAATATTCCCAAAGAGAGTAAACGTTACGTTCAGTTTACTCTCTTTGGAATATTCCCACTATAATAATGTTTTGATTGGCCAAAACGTACATGAATGATTTGAATTGAAAGTTTCCATTGGTTTCTAGGAATGTCGAAAAATAATCATGTATCAAGTGCCGATAAAATTGCCGATTATTCTTCGACTTCACTTGACGAGTTATCATAAAATTTGGAAAAACGAGTGCGTAGCACGAGTTGTATTGCCTAAAATTTTATGATAACGAGTCATTGTGAAGTCGAAGAACAACACAGTTGCGTGAAATTCTCATCACAATAACATTATATAGAGTAATCTTCTTCAAATTGGCGTAATTTTTAACCGATTTTGAGTCGGCGCCAAACGAACAATCAACGAACATCATTAAATTACTTCAAAAAAATTATCAGAATGTCACCGCGCAACTCGATGCCATCATTTTACGCCTTACCTAATTCATTAGCTTCTTTGTTTGGCGCCGACTCAAAATTAGTTACTTACATTAGTTTAGGAGCCTAGTTATTGAGACTAAGAAGGTTTATTTTATTTTTTACTTTTCAGTTCCGTATTTCGTCGGTTTAATTTTTTGTTAAAAAGTTTTTAAGTTTACTGGTATCTTTTACATAAAATTGTATGGCATCGTTATGATTTCTGGTCAATTTGTGAGAAGTACGTTCAATATATTTGAAATCACTACGATTCAAGCAATCGTTGTTTTCGATGCATATCCATCTGATGGTGACAAGAAAAATACGAATAGCTCAGAAAGACTTTCCGAACGATAAAGCAGATATCTGCAATATGAGACGATGACGGTTCAAGTTTCTCAAGAACGATTTTTGGCCAATGAAAAAAATAAATCCAGTCTGATTTCTATGCTGACAATAAAATTCGAAAAGGCTGCCTTCACTGTTAAGCAGGCTAAAGAAGTTGCTGAAGTTTTGATTGTCAACTCAGCGATTTCTTTCCGCCCATCATTCTACGCTGCTTATTTTATCGTTGGCGAATACATCGATCTTCTAGTTCTGCTGACAACATTAGGATCATCCTAAATCAACATCTACTTTCGCAAACCGGGAAGAGTGCATTCCGCGAATAGTTTAAAAGTGAAAGACGCAGCCGTAAACATCCTGTTTTTACATGTGGTTAGCGGTTGTCACACGACATCATCCTTATTCAACCAAGAAAAAAAAATTTTTGACTTGTCCAAAAAAAATTCAGGGTCTCAATGCCGTCATTGGCATCTTCAAAGATCAGAATGCCAAACCAGAAGACATCGCAGACGCTGGGGCCCGCTTTCTCGTTGCTTTGTATGGTGGCAACATGGAAGACGAAAACTTGCTACCAACGTTTCGCAAAATCGACAATAAAAAGCAAATTCCACCTAGCTTCTTTACTACCAACGAAGGCGCTGCATGGTAGGACCTACACCAAGTCAAAAAATGGTGTGGAATCCAAAAGAATGCATCTGACTGGGGCTGGAAACTTTGTACCAATGGGCTCACTCCAGTAATATACCATATATAGATATTATTTCGTGACAAAAATACTACCAGGAAACCGACTGTGCCATCATACGGAAGACGGTTCGTAGTATCTGTTATGTTTCCTACTCCCAACTGTCATTGCTAAATTTGTTATAAACATTTGAAAGCTAAAACTATGGCTCATTTATCCAAAGCTCAAAGAATAGACATTTTAATAATTATGATTGGATGCGGTAATAAAACAAGAACTCAAAAGGTAATTTACCTTGGTCAACACGTCTCACAGTCTACAGTTAGCAAAATAGAAACAAAATTTCTTGAAAGTGGACATGTCAAAACTATTCAAAAACCAGGACGAAATGTTAAATTGGATGAGGAAAAAAGTTAGATGTACTGTTAGCGATTGAGGAAAATCCGCATATGACAAGTAGACAACTTGCCGCCGACAATGATGTAAGTGAATCATCGATATTGAGAGCTTTACATAAAGAAAAATATTATCCTTATAAAGTTCAGTTGGTTCAGGAGTTAAATGAGGATGATCCTGATAGAAGGCAACAATTCTGTGAATGATGATGGACAGAATGGAAGCAGATTTGCAGTTCATAAACAAAATTGTTTCTTCTGATGAAGCTACTTTTCGTTTAAATGGAATGGTTAATAGACAAAACTGTAGATATTGGAGCAGAGAAAATCCTCATTGGATGTGTGAGGCTCACACACAATATCCCAAAAAAGTAAACGTTTAGACTGGTGTCATTGACAACAGAATTATTGGCCCTTATTTTTTTTGAAGGCCCAGTTGATGGTGAGGTTTATCTAGATTTGTTTATGAACTTTTTACAGCCTACATTAAAAAGACTTTTTCCTGATGTTTATGATCCAAATGCAATTTGGTACCAACAAGACGTTAGAGATTATTTGAACGAAATTTTTCCCAATAGGTGGATTGGAAGACGTGGAATGATTGAATGGCCGCCTAGATCCCCCGTTTGACTCCTCCCGATTACTTCTTATGAGGTTATTTAAAATCAAAGGTATATTTCAATAGACCAGACAATATTGCAGATTCAAAAGTTAGGATAACGGAAGAAATTAACAACATAACCCCTGAGCTCCTACAAAATGTACGAGAATTCCAAGATCGACTTGCTTATTGTCAAGAAGTGAATGGTGGCCATTTTGAACATTTAATTTAATTGTAAAATAAATTGAAAAATACTTCGTAACATTATTTCCTTCATTCTACGTAAAGTATCAAAATTTTCTTAGGTATGATTGCACCAAATTTGAAAAACTTAATATTTCTGAACAGAGAATGAAAATCCCTTTCGAGAAAGGTGCCACACGACCCTCCTTCCCATTTAAAATTTTTGAAAGGGTTCTCATAATTCAGAGGAGGTGCAAGAAGGGGGTAATATTTTCAAACCGTAAATTGTCAAATTAACAATAGAATCGACCTGTTTCAGGTTTTTTCAAACAAATACATAAAAACGCTAAAAATGAATTTAACTTGTAACTTGAAAACTAATGAAGCAATCTCAATACTTTCGATGGACGAATTATAGAGAATCAAAATGCAAAGAGCCCAGGCACAAATCGATCGGATTATTAGTAACGGAGAAAAACCGGAAAACCGGAAAAAATCTGCGTTTTTTTTTAAATTCATAACAGCGCCATTTTTCAAGTCAAGCAGGCTCTCCACGACATAGTAGTGATTGATATGTACTTTATGTGTGAAAAACTCAGGCACTGTTGTATTATTAGTTTTGGCATAATTGAAATTTGATTTTTTAATGCACTTTATTGCAGCAGACCTGGATGCGTCATAGGTGTTCCGATTTCAATAGTTCTAAAAGATTTTGACAATTAAAGTATAGTACTACAAAATGATTATTCTCATTTTGCGTTAAAATGCTGCGAAACTGGTGAGAAATACTTGCAAACATGATCGAAAACCAGCGAGTGCATGAAAGCGTCTCAAGAGTGGGGGTAGAGCAGCAGATTCATAATGGGCGCAGCGCGCTTGTATCAATATACATACGCTTCCCCGCGTCTGCTGCTCTACCCCCACTGCTCAGCCGCTTTCACGCACTCGCCCATTTTCGGTCATGTTTGCAAGTATTTTTCACTGGTTTAACGCAAAATGAGAATATACGTTTTGTAGTACTATACTTCTACTCTTGAAATCTTTTTGGAAAATTGGAATCGAACCACCTATGACGCATCTAGGTTTTTCACACATAAAGTACATGTTAATCACTACTATGTCGTGAAAAGCCTGCACTACAACTTAAAAAGTGGCGGAGATGATTTTTTTTTTAAAACTTATTTTTTCCGGTTTTTCCGGTTTTTCTCCGTTACTAATAATCCGATCGAGTCGCATTAGTGCTTATTTTTTTGCATTTTGATTCTCTACAATTCAGTGGCGTATCTAGGAATTCTGCTAGGGGGGATAATGACAAAAAAGTTATATACCTCTACTTATAGGTACAAAAAATTCAAGAATTTTTTTCTTTCAAATTCAAACAAAAATACAAAATGTAATAAAATAAAAAAAATATACACATAAACTTATAAGTAGGTACAAAAACAAAGATTTCTTTCGTTAAAATGAAAATCACAAAATAAAATCCAGTATCCTGTGCTTCTTATTTGCAATCCTTTCAATAACATTTAAAACATCTATTTGCACATCTCTATGAACATGAAGTAGACCTAAACCAACCAACCGATCCTGTTGCATCGTTGATCGCAGCCAAGTTTTCAATCGCTTCAACGAAGAAAAACTTCGTTCAGCGGATGCCACACTAGCAATGTATTCAAAATAAGAAGACACTTTTTTATCAAGGGAAATTTAGCGTCACAACACACTTGAAAGAATGTAATTTCGTTGGAAAGTAATGTTTTCATTGAATTTTGATAATGTGAGGCTATTGTTAATCAAGTAATTTTTTTGGAACCGCCGATTTTATTCAAACGCGAATAGTTGTTCACAGAATGACTCCATAATTTGTTTGCTTCCTGGAGCACATTTTATATGTGCACTCAATAATATCACGCTATAACATTTTTTTTAAATTGATTATTTTGTTAATTATAAATTTTTAAAGTTACCAAAATATGAAAATGAGTAAATATTGTCACAATTTTTTCATTGATATTTCCATTTTCATCAGTTTTATTACTGACAAAGGCATTTTACAACGTTTAAAAAAAATACGCAGTTTGTTAATAAAATATTTATAATCAAATGGATAAGTCGAATATTTTTCAAAAATTGTTTTTTTTGCAGACGGTTGCTAAGAATTTAGGTATTATGATTAAAAAAAATATTAAAAATCTTATTTTTTTCAATTCTATATATTTTTTTATGATTTAAATATAATATTAAGAATGTTTTTTCTTTAAAATTACTAATTGGTTATTATCTACCTAATACATTTTTTTTATTAATAATTTAATTGTTTATTCACTTAACAATTAGTTATTAACAAACTTTGATACTCTTAGCAACCTAAGCAAAAAAATAATTTTTGAAAAATATTCAACTTATCCATTTGTTTATAAATATTTTAGAAACATATCGCGTATTTTTTTTAAACGTAGTAAAATGTCTTTGTCCGACATAAAACTAATAATAATGTGAAATAATAAAAAAATTACAATATTTACAAAATTTTTCATATTTTGTTAACTTCAGAAATTTATAATTAACATAGTAATCAACTTTTAAACAATTTTATAGCGTGATATTATCGAATAAACATGTAAAATGTGCTCCAGGAAGCAAACACATTATGGAGTCGTTCTGTGAACAATTCGGTTTTTAATAAAATCGGCGGTACCAAAAAAACTTCTTAATCAACAATAGCCTCACACTATCACAATACAATAAATATTTTATTTTCTAACGAAATTACATTATTTGAAGTGTTCAGATACTATAATTATTTTTTTTTTATTAATATTTAATAGTATAAAAAATGTTTTATGTGCATTGCTCTCTCGAGAGTAGAGTAGAGTTTATTTGGTGCAGCTGATTATAAAAATCTTTACACAAGTCATTGAAAAAAATACATGTCTAAGACGCACAGTCATGTCCATACAAGTCAATGTGAACACATATACACTCACATAAACATACTAGAAAACACAAAAAAAAGATGTACACAATAATATATAACACAATGAGGTTTGAAAGAATATATGAAAGTATAATAACACAAATAGTTAAAATCTATGTGTGGACAAGGGAGTTTGATAAACTGAAGTAGTCATGTAGATTAGATATAGTATTCGTGGAAAGTACTTTGTTCATTATTTTCTGGAATTTATAAATTGAGAGGTTTCTGGTTTCCTCTGGCAGTTTATTATAAAGTTTTATGTCCAAGCTATTTTTAGCTGAAATTTCCAATCTATATAATTTATCAACAAGGTTGATGGCGTTTCTTGTTTGATAGCAATGAATATATCTGTGAGTCTGAAATTGTTTATTCTTTTTGTGTATTTCTACAAGAGACTGATAGATGTACACGGCTGGACGAGTCATAATATGTAGGCTTGAAAATAGGGGTCTACAAGAGTCCTTGTAATTTGCATTTGCAACTATCCTAATTGCCCGTTTCTGCAACAGGAAAACCCGATTTGAGGAAGGGAAGTTGCCCCATAGATATGTACCATATGATAGGTAAGGTTGAAAAAGCGCAAGAGGTGCTCTACTCCTGCATTCAACGTTGAATGAAATTTATAAATGGGAACTTTTTTATGGAAAATTTGCTCCTCTTCAAGAACCTGTTTTTTTTCTTTAACATCAATAGTTTTTGTGCTATTACAAAAAAACTAGGGCCGTTTTATTTTTTTTGTTTAAAAAACAACAAATTTTCGTCGGCGGAAAAAATCGAAAAATATATCTTTCTCAGAATGACATCCCGAATCGAATGAGCCATCGCTCATATTTTTAGTAGACTTGGAAAGATTTTACGCAGGAAACTCATTTTTCGACTAGACTATAATGAGAACATGCCTAGCGACAATAACGGCCACGACGTTTTAGATTTGAGTAGAGATGTGGTGGCCATTCCATCAATTTATAAACATTTTGCAGTTTCTTGGGGGGGGGAAGGTAATTACCCATTACACCCCCCCCCCTTTAAATACGTGGTTGCTACAATTCTTATAGAGATTGCTTCATTGGTTTTCAAGTTATATGTCAAAAATGATAAAAAAATTAAAAAAATGCTCTTATAAGTTTATAACTAGGAAACATAACAGGATATAACTACGGACCGTCTTTCGTATGATGGCACAGTCGGTTTCCTGGTAGTATTTTTGTCCAGAATCAATAGAGCAGAAAATCTCGATTGATTGGGCTATAACAATGTCAGAGAGACCTGCCCCAGATACCTTATTAAATGAAATTCGTAGAAAATATTGACTCCATTTGAAATCGTCGCGAAGTCGGCGCCATCTGTATTCTAGAAGAGCAAGTTGTTCGCCATTGTTATTTCAACATAAGCCGCAGTGTATTCAATTTTGCTATTTGCATTATTATCTTGCACTTCCTGGTGAATTCGCTGTATGCACGACAGTGGGGCCGCCTAGCGACCGCAACATTTCGGGACCCGTGAATTATTTGACAGTTAGATGATAAACTATGTTTTGATAATTTCTATCAAAATGAAGTGAAAAACTTGAAGAAATGTGTAACATTGTCGATATTTAAGTGCAATTCATAATATTTATTAATTGAACCAATGGATATTATAAGAAAACCAAGATTTAAAAGCATGAAACATAATAAATCTTTTCAACCTCAAACTGTGATAAAAGGAAATGAATTAGTTTAGCACAACATGTGAGGAAAGTTAATTAACACGAGCACAAAATATCTTTAAATGTGAGTAACCTAAATTGTGCCTTATTTATTAATGGCATTCATTCAGCATTATTTTCTACTAGAAACACAACAAATTCCTCCAATCACTCGTTAATTGCCCAAGAAACTTCATATTTAGCAATCGATAAAGGTACCATTCATAAGCTCCAATCTAATTCCCCTAATGGCAAAATGCCCAAAGTATCTTAATATTTTTGCGTTAAATATCAAAAATACCATACATCAAATCCTTGCACTAATTTGCAATCAATAATTTCCAAGGTTTTCGAGTCTCGCAGCGATATCTTTTTTCTGGGGATGCTGTTCAGTGCAATTTGAATTTTGTGCTATGCTAGTTATTATTACTTAAAGAAACGTTAAAAAATATACTTGCCGACTAGAGAATAACCTTCTCCTTTTTTTCTTCGGTGAAATCGTAATTTATGTCACTTACTCTTTACAGCAGCTATGCATATCTTTCTTTGTCTCCAATTTCCTGGCCGATTTTGGAAAAGCTGCCATTTCTAACCTATGAAATTGTCATCTCGCATTCGACTTGAAATTGTCGACTGCTCTAGACCACTCTACAAAAATTTTCGAATGTGACATTTGAGAATGAAAGATTGCGTTTTTTGTTCGACAATGTAGAAATCTCGCATGCGACATGCCGCAAGAAAGTTCAAATATTTTAACTTTTTGCGAATTCCACGGAACCACATAATTCAGGCCAGCCTGTACTGTACCTTCGCCACATAACCAACCCGAACCTTTAGTTTCGTGATATGTTCACGTTAATTATGGAATGGGGGATATGTTAAATACCTATTCATGAAATTTACCGACTGTACCGTCTCTGAACCCCACGAAGTACTTCAAACAAAAATGAGAGAACATTTGTTCGTGATATATGTCGCTATAGGAAAGTGCAGGGAGATTATTACAATCTCATTAAAGATATGCAAGTCCATGAAATATTCCAATTTCTTATTTAGAATAACTTTGTCCATAGTGATGTCAAAATTGAAAAGGTCGTATTCAGGCAAAGAGAGTAAACGTTATCTGAGTAGGAGAGTCTATTCCCCATAAGACAATGGTGACACTAATAGAAAGAGATGAAAGATCATTTGTGAGTCATAGTGACGTATATGGACATGTCATGGCCACCATTCTCTCTGGACAGTGGCGGTCAAGCGCACACTGCACTCTGGTATCTGAGAGTTACAGGCTCTTGAATGTATATTGAACCACTCTGTATGTTACGTAGGCCACCTGTACTCATGTCCACATCGTCACTATGACGGGTTAATGCTACAAGATTGTAATTGGCTTATTAGTACCTCCTATTCAGATAACGTTTACTGTCTTTGGTATTCAGGTACACTAATTCGATAAAATTCATAAACTAATTACCTATTTTTCTTCCGAATCTACATTGGACATTTTAAATGAAAAAATAACAAACATGAACAATAAATATTGAAAAATGACATGATATGATTCATAGTTTATCGCAATATTTTTGCCGTATGAGTATGAACGTTCATGAGGCGGTTTTTCTCCGATTTGCAAATCGCAAAAAATTGCGTTTATTCGGATGAATATGGACGAGCTTTTAGTGCCTGCCCCAAAATCTGATACGTACTTTTATTATCATCTCATCACGATGCCGTTTGAACCTTAACGCCACTTCTATCTCTCGTTGCTTGACTTCCGTTGTTATCAGTTGTTGTGTATCGTCCACAGACCTCATAAAAGAAGTAGATATAACATGGCCGCTCTTCCAGCAATGATAACAAAATTCAAAGAGAGTAAACGTTATCTGAATAGGAGAGTCTATTCTCCATAAGACAATGGTGACACTAATAGAAAGAGATGAAAGATCATTTGTGAGTCATAGTGACGTATATGGACATGTCATGGCCACCATTCTCTCTTGACAGTGGCGGACTAGCGCACTCCGCACTCTGGTATCTGGGAGTTACAGGCTCTTGAATGTATATTGGACCCCTCTGAATGTTACGTGGGCCACCTGCACTCATGTACGTCACTATGACGGGTTAATGCTACAAGATTCTGTTTGGCTAGAGCTTATTAGTACCTCCTATTTTGGTACCCCTGATTTTTAGTTGTCTGTACCCTAAGAGAGTAAACGTTATCTGAGTAGGAGGTACTAATAAGCTCTAGCCAATCAGAATCTCGTACCATTAACGGGTCATAGTAACGTACATGGACATGAGTACAGGTGGCCCACGTAACATACAGAGTGGTCCAATATACATTCAAGAGTCTGTAATTCTCAGATACCAGAGTGCGGAATGCGCTAGTCCGCCACTGTCCAAAGAGAATGGTGGCCATGACATGTCCATATACGTCAATATGTATCCTCTCATTTAAGATGTCTGGCATCTTACTCTCATTCAATATTTTTTTCATAAAATACGTTTTGCGTTACCAACTATTCACATTTTTAGACACAAAATATCTATGAATAACACATTTGATATAATAAGTATATAAGCGCTTCATGACCAAAAGTAACTGAATTGGTATATCAAATTGGTGATTTCCATACAACCAAAGTCAAACAATTGCCATAGGAGGGGCAGAACTTTTGAAGTTTTTTTTTAAGTTGGCAACTTGTGCGAATCTCCCCTACGGAATTGGCGATTTTTCATACAACCAAATTCATTTTTCTTTTCTCTTAGTTCGGCCTTACAAATTACAGTTTTTTAAAATAATTTCCCAAATATCAAAATGTCAAAATTTTCAAATTTAAATGTGCTCCTTAAAACAAACTCGATTTGACCTTCACTTGAATAACTTCTCGTAAACACTAGCGCCCATTGTGGTTGTTTCAGGAATATTGATAAACAATCATAATTCTTAAAACCCAAACATTCACTTTCAATGTGATATTTCAGTGACAATTGAAAATACTATGATAATAAAAATATTAGTACAACATATAAATAAAGACATGAAATTATAGTTGAAGCAACTAGCGGTAAAAGTTTGAACTGTGTGGAGTAAGGAATAATAATAAAATAATAGAAAAATGGCTATATTCTAACTTCCTTTCTGTAAATTCCAATTAAACTCAATATATTATTTTCCCCCAACGAATATAACATACTATATTAATCTAGATATCCCTTTAAAAATTAATTGCTTGAAACAAACTTCACAAATCGAATACCTTGGTATTTGGATTGATGAGAAACTGAAATGGGACAAGAGCATATTGATATTCAAAACAAAAAATATCTCCCATTATTGGTGCATAGAGAAAATGTCCCAAACTTAATACTTATACAGCAAATTTAATTCTTCATTCTCATATCCTCGGTCGAAAAACTATTCAATAAATATTTGGGGATCTTGTTCAAAAAATAATTTCAACACTAGTCGAGAAGTGAGTTTCCTGCGAAAAATATGAGCAATAGCTCATTCGATTCGGGATGCAATTCTGAGAAAGACATTTTTTTGTTTTTTTTGCTGACGAAAATAGCAATTGTTATTAACAAAAAAAGGGGGTTTCGTTTTTTGGAAATCACTCAAAAACTATAAGCGATCGTCGGAATATAGATTCTTAAAGAGGAAATATCCAATAACAAAGTTTTAAATCCCGGAATTATATCTCCATTATTTATAATTTTAATTTAACGCGGAAAATAGAGCTTTGCGCGACCGCTACGGCATACACGGCGCCGTCTCTGAAAAGAGTACACCACATAAAATTTTTGTTTTTATAATATTAAATATCAATTTAAAAATTTGAATAAATGATGGTGTGTTTTTAACACTTGAAAGAACAAGGTCCCTTTGGAAAAAAATGGTTTATTTTTCAACAAGGCATTTGTTAATTAGTCCTTATTTTTCGGACCTCAGTTTTCATGAAAAACGGCCTAGTTTGAATAATAAATAATAACTCTAAAAAATGTTCGCTTCCTGGAGCCCTTCTTATATACAGTGTGACTCATTCAAAATGGAACCACCCCTGTAGAATACGCATTTTTCAATCAAGCTCAAATTTTTTTTTTAATATCAAGCATCAAAAACTGTATTTTGACACAAATTTTCATAACTTTAGTTTCATTTCCAAGGCACTGTATGGTTTTTTTTTGTCAAAAAGTTTATTAGGCAATTTTTGTTTTCAAATTTGACTACACCACTGGATTTTTATTCGGTATAAATGAAAATAATCAGAATTTCATAAAAAAATATTGGTTAACAACGAAGTTACAACAACTTTAATTTTGGAAACAAAGTATTTGATTATAATTTTTATTTAGATTATAGACTTATTAAAAATCTGGCAATACTGCCGATACAAAGTAGATCACCAGTGAACTTGTACAGTGAAAATCCCAAGTCAATAGCTCATTCCGTTGTACAGATATAACTCCTGAAAGTATGGTAAAGTGAGCGATTTGAGGTTCAAGCGATTTTGTAATAATAATCTGACTACGCCACTGGATTTGTGCCGAAATTACACCTCAACAAATGAGAAATAGTGTAAAAAATATTCGGAAGAGATACGATAAATGTGTCGAACTAAATGGAGGTTTGGTAGAAGCCACAAAAATTCAAATATTTAATTTTACAGTAATGTTTTTTTAGTTTTTGCTTAATGACGTTTTATTGTTGAATAAATACTTTAAAACTTGTTTCTGTTCATTTCGTTTTTATCGGCTATGGAAGAATGTACTACTGTATAACTTGAAAATGAATTTAAAATTTTCTGTTCTTTTCGAATACACTTATAACCTACACTTAAATAAATGATTTTAAGGGAATATAATTTACAAATCCAGTGGCCTAGTCAGATTTTTATTACAAAATCGCTTCCCCCACAAATCGCTCACATTACCATACTTATAACTGTATGTAGAACAGAATGAGCTATTGACTTCGGATTTTCACTGTACAAGTTCACTGGTGTTCTACTTTGTATCGACGGTGTTGCCAGATTTTAAATATGTCTACAATCTAAATAAAAATTTAAATCAAATACTGTTTCCAAAATTAAAGTTGTTGTAACTTCGTTGTTAGCCAATATTTTTTTATAAAATTTTGATGATTTTCATTTATAGCGAATAAAAATCCAGTGGTGTAGTCAAATTTGAAAACAAAAATTGCCTAATAAACTTTTGCCGTTTTTGACAAAAATGAAATGAAACTAAAGTTATGAAAATTTGTGTCAAAATACAGTTTTTGATGCTAATAATATTAAAAAAAATTTTTGAGCTTGATTGAAAAATGCGTATTCTACAGGGGTGGTTCCATTTTGAATGGGTCACACTGTATATAAGAAGGGCTCCAGGAAGCGAACATTTTTTAGAGTTATTATTTATTATTCAAACTAGGCCGTTTTTCATGAAAACCGAGGTCCGAAAAATAAAGACTAATTAACAAATGCCTTGTTGAAAAATAAACCATTTTTTTTCCAAAGGGACCTTGTTCTTTCAAGTGTTAAAAACACACCATCATTTATTCAAATTTTAAATTGATATTTAATATTATAAAAACAAAATTTTTATGTGGTGTACTCTTTTTAGAGACGGCGCCGTGTATGCCATAGCAGTTCGTTGTTAACCAATTTTTTTTCATGAAATTTTGATGGTTTTTATTTATAACGACTACGAATCTAGTGGTGTAGTCAAACTTGAAAACAAAAATTTCCTAATAAACTTTTGCCGTTTTTGACAAAGAAAAAAACCATAGTGTGCCAAAATACAGTTTTTGATGCTTAATATAAAAAAAAAATTTTTGAGATTGGATGAAAAATGCGTATTCTACAGGGGTGGTTCCATTTTAAATGGGTCACACTGTATATACAAAACAAGATAACATCATAAAAGTTTTTAAAAGTTGTTTATTTTGTTGCCGTAGTCGTGAAAAGGTTAATATATTATTATTTTCCAATAAATTTAATACAATTAAAAATTTATCTGAAACCATGTATAATATTATACCAGTTTTTAAATTTATATGTACCCTTTCCATTATATTGTCGTGAATTGGGGTTTGTTCACGACTAACTAGGTAGATTCTGACCCTTTAATGATTGAAAACACTTTGTAAAAAATATAGAAAAATATTTATTAAAAGGATTACAAGAATTAAATGAATTATGAATAAAACCCTTCTAGTACCTAGTTTTGAATTTCAAATGTATAGAACAGATATTTTTTACTTACAGAAATAAATGTGGACTAATTCCAAAAACCATAATCTTCAAATGGATTTTTTTTTTTTTATGTTCTGGTTCCCACGAAAAGGGATATCCTGTAATGTTCAGAGAACATCGTGGGAACCAAGGGAAAGGGGGTAGGAGTTGGTGTTCTTCTTAAATTTCTGGAGGTTGTATGCCTCGGGGAACACCTCCCTAGGCAATGAGTTCCAAAGCCTCGCTGTTCGTTGGATGAACGAGTCTTTGGAAAGTGATGTTCTGCAGGTCTCCAAAGTGACCACGAAGGGGTGTGATGACTGAACTTGACAAGTTAGTCTCGAAGAGACGGCCAAAGCAGGAACGATTGTTGATATTTCAGAAGAGCATCACCCATGAAAATATCTATAAAATAGAGACGAATCGCCACCTTTTCTACTGTGTTCCAGACAAGTGAGCGAGTTTGTAAGCGAGGCATCACCGACGAGACGAATTGCCCTTTTTTGGACAGAATCCAATAGCCTCAGGATATGTTTAGGTGCCGCGCTCCAAATATGGGAACAGTATTCCAGGACAGGTCGGATCTGTGCCTTATAGATCATAAGCAGCTGAGTGGGGTGAACTTGCTCTTGGCACGAAACAAAAAACCAAGTTTTTGGGATGCACTTTTGGCAATGGACCTCACGTGATTTTCCCAGGAAAGGTTATTGCTGATAGTAATACCAAGCATCAATATGGATGACTTCAGTGGTATGGTTACTCCTGACAAAGTTATGTTAGGCACAGTGAGATCGGCTTTTCTAGAGAAAAGACATGCTTGTGTTTTGTTTGCATTGAATTCTACCAAGTTATTAGATCCCCACTCGAGAATTGTTTCTAAGTCCATATTTATATTATTAACATTTCTTCCTCGTTCATTTCTGGTTTCACGGGCTGATATAGGGGCCCTGGAAGAGAAAGCGGTATGGAGGGTGCTATCATCGGCAAAGCTGTGTACTGGACATGAAGTTGCTTTCAACAGGTCGTTGATGTGAAGTAGAAATAGTGTTGGAGCGAGAATAGATCCTTGCGGAACACCAACATTTATGAGTAGAGTGTAAGATGAAACTCCATCGACCACTACATGGAGAGACCTGTTTGAGAGAAAACTAGCAAGCAGAGAACACAGCTGAGGGGCAAGCCATAAGGCGGAAGCTTGGCGAGGAGTCCCTGGTGCCAAACTCGATCGAGCCTTGGAGATATCTAATGCCACAGCTAAAGTTTCTCCATACTTTTCAATAGATAGCTGCCATATATGTGAGGCGTGCGAGCAGGTCACCAGTTGATCTCTGATGGCGGAAGCCATATTGCCTATCGTTGACAATTCCTGAGTCTTCCAGATATTTCATGAGCTCGATGTTGATGGCTTTTTCCATGACCTTTGAAATAATAGATAGCAGTGCGATAGGTCTGTAGTTGCTAGGTAGGGCCTTTTGCCTTTTTAGGGACTGGCTGTACTCTTGCAATTTTCCAATTGGACGGAAATACCCCAAATTGTAAGAGTGGTTGAACAACTTGCAAAGAACAGGTGTTAGTTCGGGGCACATTTCTTGAGAACAATCGGCGGGATTCCGTCAGATCCACAGGCTTTGTTGGTGTTGAGACCCAGCAAAATCTTTCTGATAGTACGTTGGCGAAAGGTGATCTCGGGCATGTGACTGTCAATAGGTGTAATGTTCGGGGTTGTTTTCCGATGAATCCAGAGTGGAATTTCCAGCAAATAGGTGCGCAAAGATATTGGCTTTTCCTGGGCAGTCGTTGCTAGTGTTCCATCTTCTTTGGTTAGAGGAGGAAATGAGCTGGAAGTGAAGTTTCTTCCCACAGCTTTGGCGAAAGACCAAAATAGCGGGATCCGTTAGGACATTCAGCAAGTTTTGATCTTATTTTGGCATTGTGGACATCTTTTGAGCATTCTATTGTCTCTTTGCATATGCCTCTAGCCTCGACATATGCTGCTCTGGTCTCAGGGCCCGGATTTTTAGCCATCGATGGTATGCTGCCTGTTTGGAAGCCACAGCTCTAGAGCAGTTTCTGTTAAACCAGGTCTTATCGGATGATGTTCTTCTTCGGTATTCGGTATGTAGGTTTGCATCCCCAACATGATGATTTCAGAAATTGTCTCAGCACATCGTGTTGGATCTACTGAAGAGAAACAAACTCTCTTCCATGGAAACGCTGAGAAAACATACGAAGACCTTCCCAGTCGGCCGAATTGTAATGCCACATGAGGCGGGTGGTATTGTGCAGCTCGATGGTAAATGGAAAGAGCATGTTGTGGAGATGAGGGTGTGATCAGAGTTTCCAAGTGGGGCACAAACTTCTATTCTATACGGGTCAGGATTGGTGGTGAGGAAAAGATCTAGTGTATTGGCAGACTGGTTGTTGACATCAGGGATGCGGGTTGGTAGCTCGACCAGTTGTTCTAGACCATGAGTGATGGCGAAGGCCTCGGCTTGACGACCCGCATCATCTGTTTTGTTAGAGAATTTGAGCCAGGCAGCGTTATGTACATTAAAGTCTCCCATGATTATGGTTTCAGCTGTTGGATGGTTCTCCTGAATGTAGTCCAGTTTGAGTGATAAAAACTCAAAGAGGTCGTTATATGAAGGTTCATTAGGTGATAGGTAAAGGCAGCAGAGGAACTTAGTCAGTTTGGTATCAGATAGCTTGAACCACATCACATCAAAGTCTTTCGGTTCCAAACACTCTTCACGCTGGCATGAAAGGTTAGCCTTAGCATAAAGGCAGACTCCACCTTTGAACCTGAATCGAGAATGGAGTTTGTAACCAGGACAAAGCATATGGACCTTGTTGGTGGACGAGTTTACTTGTGTTTCTGTTAGAGCCAGAATATCCGGTTTTTTCGTCTGTAGGTGATGGTGGACGTCATTGATGTTCTTGTTGAGTCCGCGGATGTTGCAAAAATTAATCTTTAATGTTGAGTCCCCTCGAGTACCTCTCGCCCGGAAATCCGAATGGAGAGGTATTTTGCTTCCGGAGTGTTTTACTCTAGGAGACTTCATCATTATTACTATTACCCTTTAATGATTGAAAACACTTTGTAAAAAATATAGAAAAATATTTATTAAAAGGATTACAAGAATTAAATGAATTATGAATAAAACCCTTCTAGTACCTAGTTCTGAATTTCAAATGTATAGAACAGATATTTTTTACTTACAGAAATAAATGTGGACTAATTCCAAAAACCATAATCTTCAAATGGATAATAGGGCTTCTTATCCTTTCAACTCTCTAACTGCCCCCATTGCCCTTTTGGGCACGGCAAAAGCCCAACGTCGACTCCCCGATCAAATCATCAGTCGTCACTTTTAAAACCTCTTGTTTTTGTTTGGCACTAATTTGTGTTTTGCAGAATAACAACATTGTGACCCACTTGAAAATCATGCTGATTGTTTCACTCTACGGGGTGTTCGATACATTTTTGACAATATACTTATTATTGTAACCTCAGATACGAAAATAAATAAATATGTCCGTCAGAGGTGCTAGGAGTTTTTGAATTTTCAATTCCGAATTATGAAAAACATTAAATATTTTTTCTATTTCTAAGTTTTTAGCTGAGCTTTCTAGGCAGTAATTTTTATGTGCAAATCAAAATATTCCAGAAAAGGGGCACATGCGTGTTCCCCATTGCCATAGGAGAGGTAACACTTTTGAAGGTTTTTTCAAGTTGGCAACTTGTGCGGAACTCCTCTGTTAAATTGGTGTACCATACTTGTGATTTTCCATACAACCAAAGTCAAAAGATTTTTTCAACTTGTGTGGATCTCCCCTATTGGGGAGCACCTTTAAACTTGAAAATTTCGACAAAATTTTGAGATTTGAGAAATTATTTTCACAAAATGTAATTTTTGAGAATTTAACTGAGGCAAAGAAAAATTAAAATAAAATAATGCGTGTTCCCTTTTCTGTTTACTTAAAAATTGGTTCCTGTCATTGTTTTTGGCAAATAACAATAAGATAACAAAAACATTCAGCATTTTCCTATTTCCGATCAAAACTCTTATTTTAAGTCAACGGCGCCTTGCTTTATAGAGTAAAAAATAAGTCCCTGTTGACAGCACTAACGGATAATATTTATTGATACGAAAACAATAAATAGTATCCGTTTCAGGAAGTAAAAAACCATTTTTTCAATTCCCATACATGTAGTACAACAATGTGCTGAAAATACCTGTTTTTAATTTCTACCCAAGTTATACACATATTTTTTTAAATTTTCTGCAATCTATAATCCTTTTCAACAGGAGTTTTTTATTCTTATTTTGAACAAAAAATAAAACACTTCCTCTTTAAATAATTTATTTATAAATACTCTAAATCTAAAATAAGTTAGTTTTATGTCTTTTGGGTTAACAACAACTTGCACATCGACTTTATACCTTTAAAATAATTTCAATAATCTTACTATTTGAACACTTCGGTAAACAAACAAAAAAAACACTGTGGGTGATACAATAAAAAAAATCTGAGAATCTCAACAACAAACAATACTAGCTTTGGTAACTCCATCTTTAACAAAAACTACACTTGGAAGCCTGCCCAATGTGTACGTGCACAGCACACAGTTCTGTCAGTTCATTTACATCGAGAGTATTTTTTGCCGACGATGGGTTCCTATAAGTCTTAAACGGTTCATTTTGATTTATGTCGCCATCACTGCGGATAACGCTCACTGCCCTAGTCTTGGTTTGCAGCAAATTCGGATTAACAAAAATCCTGTCCTTCGATAAGGAACTACAAGATTGTGCCTTGTACAAGCCATTCTTGCGAAACAGCCCGGCTAAGGGTATGCACAGCTTCTTGTGAACGTGGAAATATTTTCCAAACATGCGGATTTTCCTCACGCCGCATTTTTCAATTTTATTGCAGTTGTCCACCTTGTCGATGTGATTATTTAAGTCAAGGCTTCTGGTCAGGGTGTCTTTTCTGGATATCCGTAGATCATCTTTCTCGTCTGGTGGTTTCTTATTGGATCTGTGGAACCCGTGAAAAATTTTAGCCCCAACACTTTTCACCTGAAACAAATAAAATACAAGAAACCTTTATAAACACGCACTTAAAAAAACGTAGGTATGTTTCTTGTTATCAAAAGGCTTCATTAGAAAAATATTTGTCATTATATAGGATGTTCCATCAACACGGTGTGAACAATGTTTTGCATACACTTTTTAACAAAATTTCAGTTCTTGAATGAAGAACTGCCAAGTTATTCATCCATTTTGTGGCACTTGGGATATTTATAGATCTGTCAAAAGCCTTTGATTGTGTAAACCATATCACATTGCTGAATAAATTCGAAAAATGGATTTAGATTAGTATAGAATAGAATTTTATTGAGTACCAATAATAGCAGATCATTACAGACAATTATAATAATTGTGTGTGGTACAGGTCAAAATTGCAGGGAAAATTTTATACCAGTCATTTTCAACCAATCAGATGCTTTATTTCGACATTGTTACTATGGTAACCAGCAAATTTTCTGAAAATTTTTCATCTACATTAGCATGTAGACGTAAAATTAATAAGTGGAAATTTCCCTTAATTAACAAATATTAGGTGTACATTCTATAATATCATTAATTAATTTTAAATTCTTCCAAAATTCCACTTCTACCTCCTCTTTCCCAAGTGGTGAATAAAACACAGAACCGGTGTTTTTTTTTAACAATATGCCTGTGTTTCATAAAATAAAAATAATACTGAGACACCAGTTTATTTCTTTGAGTATTAGATTTGTGTCCAAAAGAAGGCACAATATCACGCAGAATGTTGCCAATCTCTTTAAATACGTTTTCTTGCTCAGGATTTAATCCAGATTCTTCCACTAGGTATGTTAGATATTTTACATTTTTATGGTACATTTTAATTTGCTGTGATTCTTTGCAAAAGGAACACAATTCATACGATTGCAAGTTCATTTTATTATCACATTTTTACTAACTTATGATTGTATACAATGTTATGAGGAACTTATAATGCCACAAATAAAATATTGATTGACAGGAGTAGTGAATGTCAAATCCATGGCTGACTTTACAAAATATTTTTTTAACCAGCAACATACGCCAACAACATTCTATTTAGAATAAAGAATAAAATATCCCGATTTCCTGAATTATTTGAAAAACAAATTATTACCGCTACTATTAATTTTTCTTAGAATTAAACCTAAAAGAATATGAAAAATATTTAAGTATATATGTATAGGTATAGTTATATATTTTTTGCTGTATATCACCTGGGCACGGGAAAAATGAAATAAAAATATCCCGCAATACGAACATCCACTTTCATTTTTAATCAATATTGACATTTCCCTGAAACCTAGTAAGAGAATTATATGAAAACAATCAATTTTATATAAAAATTTATCTGATATATATTTTATTTTACTAGGGCACGAAAAAAATAAAAAAATATCTCCCGTAATACGAACGTATCCACTTTCATTTTTATTCAATATTAATATTTCCCTGAAACCTAGTAAGAAAATTGTATGAAATCAATTAATTTTACATAATAGTTTATCTGATATTATATATTTTATTTTACTAGGGAACAGGAAAAATCAGAAAAAAATCTCCCCCAAAACTCCCATTACACACAGCCTTCTATTTATTTGTGAATAACGTCAAAATAAATATTTACTCAATGTTTTCTATTTAAATATAATTCCGGTATGAAATTTTCTTACCGAATGAATTTTTAAAGAAAATTATATCTCGTCGCTTTGAGACTCGTGATAATTTTCAAAAAATTCATGTACTCCGGCAATAATTCATGCTCTAGGGAGATTATAAGTGAATATTTTCCATTAAGAAATCACAGGTTATGGGGAACAGCACAAAAAAAAAAGAAAAATGTATTAGAATATGTAGGATAATAATAATAATAATAACAACTTTATTCATCCCAAGAAATAATACAATTATTTATATTAGGGATACAATACAAAATAAATAACATATATTTTCAAACAAGTGTATGAATTATTTTATCATATGGGATAAATCAATAAAATAGGTTGTATTTCTCTTATTATAATTTTGTATATTATTTTTTGCACAATAAAATGAATAAATTATTGTGAGATCCAATATTTTTTCAAATGAGTCTTGAAAAGGCTATTAAAACGCATATTTTTCAAGTGATCAGGAATTGAATTGTATGTCATTATACCTTGATAAAATATTGACTTCCGACCAAAGTTTGATTTTATCGGAATAGTACATACATTTTTACACTGACGAGTATTATAGTCATGGATATAATCAATTTGTGTGAATGTGAGGTTAGAATGTTTAGCAGAATTTTTTATAGAGTGGATTAAACAGCAGATTTTGAAATTATATAAATTTCCGATATTGAGTAATTCATTGGGTTTATATAAGTTTACTGATGGTTCGAGGTACTGGTATCTGAATATACATTTTATTATTCTGTTTTGTATTACTTGCAATGGTTTTATGATTTTTTTATTTGCAGTTCCCCAGACTGATATAAGGTATTGTAATTTTGAATAAAAAAGACAAAAATAAATGTTTTTTAAATATTTCAAAGGAAGATAGTCTCGAATCCTGAATAGAATTCCAACCATAGGTGATAGGTGACGTCTTAAATTTTCTATATGTGTACTGAAAGAAAGAGTTTCATCTAAATATAGTCCAAGGAATTTAATTGTAGTGGAATATTTGAGATTATTAGCGCCGAATTTAATTGTATGATTTTGAACATTTGCAAGTTTGGTTTTAGTTATAAACATAAACGAAGATTTTTCAATATTTAATGTAAGCTTATGCACATCTAGCCAATGTGAAATTTTTTCAAATCGTTTTTCATATGAATTTTGATGGAATCTATGTCATAACTATTGTAAATTAATGTAGTATCATCTGCAAATAATTTTAATGATCCGCTTAATTTCAATTTTGAAACCGAATTTATATAAATTAGAAAGAGTAATGGTCCTAATATAGATCCTTGAGGTACGCCACAAGTTATATCTCTTAAAGAACCATTATAATCTCCAAGATTTATATATTGTTTCCTAGCATATCAATAATTTTCAATTCTGTTATGAACCACTCCACGAATTCCTATTTCATATAATTTTTCAATAAAATTTTATGATTAACAGTGTCAAAAGCTTTAGTAGATCCAGTGAAAGAAGTCCACATTTTTATTTTTTATCTAATTGTAATTGGATATCTGTTATGACATCTAATACTGCAGACTCTGTATCACTGTGTTTACGAAAGCCATACTGTCCCTCATATAGAAAAATTTTTGATTCCAAATATTCCTTTAATCTGCTGTAAATGGCCTTTTCAAAAATTTTAGAAAAAACGTTGAGAATTGATATTGGTCTATAATTATTGGGATCATATTTTTTACCATTTTTGAAAATAGGTATAACTTTGGCCATTTTTATATTTTCCGGTAGTTTTCCACTCTCAAAAGATTTATTTATTAGAATACTGAGAATGGGTGATAATTTTGATTGGACCTTTTTCACAATATATACATTCAGATTATCAAAACCAGGTGATTTTCTAGAATCTAAGTTACTGATGATTTCTTCGATTTCTTGGCTAGTTGTTGGTTTCAGAAACATAGAAGATAAAGAACTATATTTATATGAAGAATCATCTTCAATATTAGTAATGTTACCAGATATTTTTTCTGCGATTGTTACAAAATGTTCATTAAAATGATCACATATTTCTGTT
Organism: Gonioctena quinquepunctata; assembly: GCA_018342105.1. Taxonomy (NCBI): domain Eukaryota; kingdom Metazoa; phylum Arthropoda; class Insecta; order Coleoptera; family Chrysomelidae; genus Gonioctena; species Gonioctena quinquepunctata. The sequence continues at coordinate 74,356 of JAFIRS010003704.1, read as the reverse complement.
TTTTCTTCAATTTTCTTGTTGTTGTTTAATATATAGTGGATATCAATTTTTTTGGTTTGTTAAATTTTGTAAAATTTATTATTCTTTTTTATATTTCTTTTTTTTTTAAAGTTTTTTTTACAAGTTTATTATAATAATCATAGGACTCTAAAAAATATACATTAGAGGGATTTTTCTTCTTCTTGTAATGAAATTTATCCCTGATTTCAATTAATGTTGAAATTTCTGCATTAAACCATGGTTTATCATTATTAGAAAACCAAATTTTTCTTTTAAAAGAATGTCTTTCAAAAATTTGAAAAGTTTTCCATAGTTTATATCAATATTATTATTTAAAAAAATATTAGTGTCTAAAGTTAAAAGATCATTTTTAATACTTTTCACATTGTAATTGGTGAAAACTTTTTTAAATCTCAATCTTTTTTTCTCACACTGAATATCTATTGATGCTATTTGAAACTTATGGTCACTTAGTGCTGTATTTAAAATTGATAATTGTTTGAGTCGGGAAGAATTTGTTAGAACATGATCAATTAGTGAACTAGAGTTATTCATATCTCTGGTGGAGATATTGATGTTACACAATTTAAAATTATTAGCAACATATAAATCATGCGCACCGGGGATATAAGAAGGGTAGCATTTATGTAGATTAAATAACAGAAGTCAAAAAGTTTGCATCAAAATAATAGGTTACCAAATACCATTCCAGTCATAAAAAATTGCTTACTGAGTACCACAGGGCAGTGTACTTGGACCAATTATGTTTTGCTCTATGTTGATGACTTATAACAATATTTAAATGACAATTCAGTATTTATAACAATTTATGCAGATGATAGCAACATATTAATTCATGGGAAAATATGATTAGAAACTGGTTCCTTAAAAAAATGTTAGTCCTACTGAATTATGAGAAAACATAGTAGAAATAAATAAGATCAACCAAAAGAAATCAATGGAATAAATATGAATGTAATCTTTTCAGAAAACTCGAAATTTCTAGCATTCATTGATGAACATATTAATTGGAATGACCAAGTAGACAAACTACATGATAAACTTAGCTCAGTATATTACTCCTTGCCAGAACTAAGAAAAATTATGGACCCAAAAACAATTCTGAATGCATAACATGTCATTTTTATTCTAATGCTTTTTTGGTTGGACATTGCCCAACAAATATTCAAGTACATCAAAGTAATATAAGAAAATATGCAAACTCCATTTATTTGTCAGAAGTCACACAAGAAGAAGTTTTAGAAATCATATCCTGGATGAAAAATAAGTATTCTTTAGGTGATGATAATGTAAGTAATGTTCTCCTAAAAAAATGGTAAATTCATAATAGAGCCCATCACTTACATTTTTAATGAATCATTGAGACTTGGTGTCTTTCCCTGTAGGCTGAAAGCTGCAATTGTTGAACCCTTTTCAAAAAAGCTGACCCCCACCTAATTAAAAACCATTGTCCCTTAAACTTGCTATCATCTAGTTTTTCCAAATTATTTGAAATTGTAATGTGGAGATGAATTATCCTCTTTGTAAGTATGAATAATATAATTGCTAGTTGTCAACATGGATTTCAGGCAGCTACCTTTTTTTTTATGAAAAAGTACTTTGTTTGATAGTGATAGGCCTTAGACTGTGTGAATCATGAGCTACTTTTGGGTAAAATGGAAAAAATTGGTATTTGCGGCCAAGAAGATACTTATGCTACAAATCATATATTACTGGCAGAACACAAAAGGTTATTATACAAAATGGTCACACTGAGCACTTTACAGATGATGCAACAATAAACTTAGGAGTACCCCAGGGCAGTGTACTCAGTCCAATCCTATTCATTTTGTATGACAATGATATGCCAGACTTGGTAAACGACCCTCAAATCTTATTAACCAACTATGCTGACGATACAAATATACTAATAGCAGAAAAGCAATACGAGGATTTATGTAGAAAAACTATTGGTATTACAAATAACATTGCTCAGTGGTTTGAAGACAACACCCTTTTATTGAACATAAAAAAAACGAATGCTATTTTGTTTAGACATGATTTTTCTTCACATGTTTTCATAAATGATACAGAAATAACATATAATGCTTGCACAAAGTTCCTTGGAATCACCATTGATCAACAAATAAATTGGATAAATCATGTACAACTGCTATGTGGCAAACTGAGTAGATCTTGTTATTCTCTCAGAGAACTGAGAAAAGTTACTGATAGTACTACTCTTCAATGGCCTACTTTGACCATTTCTATTCCTCAAGAGCTATGGAATATTATTTTGGGGGGGTTTGCGGTCTTAAAATTGGTGACTCTTGTAGAGGGCATTTCAGAAAAACAAATCTTTTAATATTACCGGCACAGTATGTTTTGAATGTCTTAATTTTGTCTATAAAAACAAGCACTTGTTCAATAATTATGTTAATGTAAATACCTTTGGCTGTCTCTATTGGCTATGTGCGAAGTGCTTGGTGGGGACAGTCAAAACGATCGCAGCGTGTGCTGTGGCAGAAATGTAAAACAATATCGGGACTGTCAAATTTGTTTTGACAAATAATTCCACATTAATTTATGTTAAATTCTTACAAATATAATAAATTGCTCTCAGATATCGACAATGTTTCATATTTCTTCAATTTTTTCACTTGATTTTGATAGAAATAATCAAAACATAGCTTGTCATCTCGCCATTTCAGTATACCATTTTAACTGTACTGAATAAAGATTATTATTATTATTATATTATTATCAACTGTCAAATAATTCCCGTGTCCCGAAACGTGCTTTCCCACTGTGTGCACATATCCAATAAGTAACGTCTGAATGTTTTTTGGGGAGGTATCGGAATTCTGTTTTCCATATTTTGGGTTTACTCTGGAAAAGTGCCTTGAATTATATAATTTATTGCCGAACAATATGGAGGAAATAAAAACTTTTTTTAGTTTCAAGAAAGTAATTAAAAAACTGTGTCACTGTAGAGCCCTATCGATTGGAAGATATAAATCAAATGACATATTAGTTTTTCAGTGTCGGTTTCTGTAGACTTCTATTATTTATTTTTTATTGTTTCTTCTTGTTTAGGGACCAGTAAGAAATGTTTGAATATGGATGTGGATGTAAAACAAATGCACCATGATTAAGTCAGCTCAATTAAAGTCGCTCCGGTGTGCATCAACATATCATACATAATCTAAAATAATTTTTGTGCTGTTCCCCATAACCTGTGATTTCATAATGGAAAATGTTCACTGTAAATTTGACCTGTACCACACACAATTATTATAAATAAAATCAAATGAAATATACTTTATTGTCTGAAGATAAAAACCCATTTACAAATAATTATAAATAGTAATGAATAAATAAAATAAATTGAATAAAAATACATTCACATGCGCAAAGTGCAGTTAAAATATAAAGTTTCAGCACCTTATGTTTATATTGAGGTATTCTTGAACATCATAAAATACCTCTTCTGTAAGAATATGTTTTACAGATTTCCTGAATGAATGGGTGATGATTTTAACACTGGCCGGGAGATGGTTGTATAGTTTAGCGGCATTATAAACAATTGAGTTCTTTATCAAATTTGTGGATGGAATGGGTAGCCTTAAGTGGTTATTTGGCGGGTGGCTCCTAGAACGATGTCGTATAATGTTTTGTCTTTATGTACCAAACATACCGTTTTGAGGATAAAAAGAGACGGAATTGTAATAATTTTCTGTTCTTTGAATAATTCTTCACAAGAAACCCTAGGCCCAACTTCACAAAGGTAGCGAATAGCACGCTTTTGAAGAATTAAAATCATGTTGAGGCGTTGTCTATTGCAGGTTCCCCACAAAGGAATGCAATACCTGGCATGTGACTCGAATATGGCGTGGTACACTATTTTAGCAGTTGCCATCCCCAGTTCATTTGAAATCACACGCAAGGCATAGCACCCTGAAGATAGCTTTTTCTCCAAATTTTCAACATTATTTTCAAAACTGAGATCACAGTCTAGATGAATTCCTAGAAATTTATTGTTTAAGTTCTGAGTGATAATGTCGGTTCCTAAGGGGATGTCTGGTATGTTACAGTGGAATGAAAGTAAATTTGTTTTGTTTATGTTAAATGAAAGTAAATTTGAGTTGCACCATTCTCTCACAACAGAAATATCACGAACCATTTTTCTGTGAAGGTTATCTAAATTTGTATCATGCCATAGGATAGTTGTGTCATCTACGAAAATGGTAAAGATACCTTCTATCTTAGTATTTACCAAGTCATTGAAATACAACAGGAACAGTAATGGTCCAAGGACAGAGCCCTGTGGTACCCCATGCCTAATAAAACCAATATCTGATAAGGTGTCCGTTTTTACAATTTGTGTATGTTGACTCAAATATGACTTGAACCAGTTGAAACTTTGCTCTCTGATGCCATAGTGCCGGAGCTTACGCAGCAGTATTTCATGATCAACGCAGTCAAGGCTTTTGACAGGTCACAAAATACTGCAGCGCTTGCTTCTTTCATTGAAACCAAATTGTTGGGAGTTTAAAATGCTGTGAAGAGCCATGAAGTTAATTAATCTATTCTTTACCAATTTTTCTATTATTTTCCCAAGAGTTGGAATAAGTGAAAAGGACGAAAGTTGGACGGATCAGAGGGTTCACCTCCCTTGAATAGTAACTATTGGATCCAATTCATCGAATTCAAATAGGAAGTACGAAATGGATAATTGGAGGTCTATATCATTCACCTAATTCAAGTGATCCCATTTTTGCTGATATGTTAGAAGATATGCTCGAAGGTTATTCCAATAAGAACATAAGAATTATACTTATAGGTGATTTCAATATTGATTTTAAAAACAAAAAATTATGAATCTATTTAATATGTATGGCTTTGAACAAATTGTGAGATATTATACTAGGATAACAAATACCAGTATGACTCTAGTGGATTATGTTGTAACAAATAGCTGCAATATTAATGCTTATGTTATTGATACTCCAAAAATCACTGATCACTCTGTTATTACAATAAGTTGTTTCAAATCCAAACTTAAAAATACTGCAAAAATAATAAAAACAAGGAAATATTCAGATGACACTTACAAAAACATAAATATAGAACTGCTTTCTCAAAAATGGTTACTAAATTCAATAGATGTTAATAATATTTTGACACATTATTTCAAAAACTACAATCACTGTTGACAAACTAGCTCCGGAACACTCCGTTTTAATCAAGGAAAACCAATTACCATACTATGATATTGATTTAAGAAACAAAGCAAAAGAAAAGGATATTGCCTATAAAAATTTCATAAATAGTAGAATTCATCTCAAAGACCAGACGTGGGAAAACTTGAAAACTCTGAGAAATCAGTATGTAAATCTTCTTAAACATAAAAAAATGTCATACTATGAGCAACAAATAGATCTAAACAGAAACAACCCTAAACTTATGTGGAAAAGCTTGAAATCTCTAATAAGTCCCCAAAATGACCTTTGTTATGATAAAATTATATTTACTGATGGCATTCAACCCCGGTATTGTACTGATAGCTTAGAGATTGTCCAAAATTTTAACAATTATTTTGTTACCAGTGTTCAACAAATTGCAAACAGTATTGACGATGAAGAATTGTGGTCGAGCCATAACTATCCCCCTATTAATCAGTCACTTAGTAAATTCACACTAGTAAGTATGGGCCATCTCCGTAGGATCATATTTTCATTAGACAACAAAATAAACAAACAGGAAATCCATAACAGTAAACTTTTGAAAGAAACTTTTGATTGCTTTGGACATGTATTATTAAATTTTATTAATACATCTCTCGAAAAAGGGATATTCCCAGATCACTTCAAAATTAGCACCATTATTCCTATCCCTAAAGTTGACAATTCCATAGATTCCTGTGAGTTTAGACCAATAAACACTTTGCCATTACTTGAAAAAGTTCTTGAAATAGCAGTCTGAACAGATTGAAAATTATTTTAATAACAATGATCTCTTTATTGGTGCCCAATCTGGCTTTCTGCAAAATCATTCGTGTGAAACATCTCTTCAGTACACCATATCAACATGGAAAAGGGCATTAGATCTTAGTAAATATACTGTAGCTATTTTTCTGGATTTACGCAGAGCTTTTGAAACGATAGATCAAAACATCCTTTTGGAAAAATTAAGATATTATGGTATATCTGGCAATGTGTTAAATTGGTTTAAAAGTTACCTGAGCCATCGTTTCCAACAGACCCAGATAAACAACATTCTATCTGACAAAATTTTAAATGAAATAGGAGTTCCTCAAGGAAGCGTTTTGGGACCACTTCTATTCATCATATATTTAAATGACATTCACTACACACCAGGTTACCATTCTTTAAATCTCTTTGCAGATGATACTTTGGTGTTTGACTCTGATGATAATCTTGATAATGCAATTTCAAATATAAACAACTCTATCAGTAATATTGAAAAATATCTAAAAGTTAATAAACTAAAACTTAATGTCAATAAAACAAAAGCAATGATCATAGCATCAGAATATAAGTTGAAAAATCTAACTAATTTGAATACAATCAATATCAGTGGTGAAAGTATCAAAATTGTATCCGAAATCAAATATCTCGGATTTATTATTGACAGTTCCTTGACACTAAACAAACATGCTGAGTATATTATCAAAAAAATATCAAAAAAGCTCTTTTTTTTTTCTAGAGTTTCGAAATGTTTGAGCACTTATGCTAAAATAACGACTTACAACTGCATTATTAAACCACATTTTGATTACTGTGCTTCTATACTATTTCTACTCAATGAAAATAAACTGTCTCAGATGCAAAAACTCCAAAATGCGGAATGCCTATGATTCTAAAATGCAGTCGCTATACTTCAATTTCTTATATGCTAAATTTCTTCAGTGTTACCAGTAAAAAAAAAGTTATGCTTTTTAACAATGGTTTTTATTTTTAAGATTGTCAAGCGCTTGCAACCAGCTTATTTTAAAGATTATGAGATTTTAAATAGAGATATTCATCATCATAACACCAGAAACAGTAACAACTTCCATATTAGTAGAACAAATTCGAGAAGATGCATGAATAACCTATTTTTTAAAGGCTTAAATGAATTCAACAAACTCCCAATACATCTGATAAATTCCAATAATGTTGTTAATTTTAAGAAGAGTCTAGTGGCATTTTTAGATGATTTGTAATGTAATACTTTTAATGTTATTTATATTTTAATGTTATTTATATTTTATTACTTCAATAGTTATAATATTATCCTTATAAAATTATGTATATCTTTAATGATTATTTTGAAAATTATGTATATCTTTAATGATTATTTTGAATTGTTTGTAAATTAGATTTTTATCTATTTCAAATAAACTACTACTACTATTATATAGAGGAATCAAACACTGGTTTTTAAGAAATCTGGAAGAATCCTCTAGCAAATGAATCGTTGATTAGGTCAACTAGTAAGTCAAGAACGAAGATTGGCAAATTTTCAATTTTTTTTATAGATATATTATCAATACCGCTAGTAGTTTTATTTTTTACTTGCTTTATTGTATCCATTAACTCCTTTAAATTCGTATCGTGTAGAACAAATGTATCTGCAATGGACGTTCCACTCAGATACTGTAATGGATCTGGAGCAGCTTCGATGTGTTCAGATAGTCTCTCAGATATGGAGCAATAAAATTCATTGAGAGTATTGGGATCCGGTGATGTGCTAGATTTGGTGTTACTTTTTCCCCTAAGCTCGTTTACCACATGCCAAGTTTCTTTGATGGCGTTATTGCTCTCAGAGATTCTCTTGTGGAAGTAATTCTTTTTGGCATTCTCTACAACACTTCTATAAATTCTTCTATTGTCTATTGACTATTCTATTCTATGGGGGGGGACACAGAAGAGAGCAATAAGAATATTCAGAAATCAAGTGAGTCGTTAATATTTCAAAAAATTAAATATGTCAACCCTCCCAGTAATATACTTTCATAGTCTTTCAGATTAAAAGTTATTCGTTTTGGTTTTAATGGAGCTATTTTTCAAATAAAATTTAAGATTATTTCCAATGCCTCTGATACCCACTGAATATATTTTTTTACAAGATTCATGTCAACTGTAAGCTTTGTTTAATAATTTATTTGATGACGATTTTGGAGAATATACTCAATAAGGCTATTATTGGCCTTTAATTTATTAAGTTTTAAGCATCTCCACTATTCTTTCAATTCCCAAGGAAAAATACCTGTTAGGAATGATTTAGTCAACAGTGCAGCCAAATATGTTTCAATTCAATCTGGATGTGTGTGAGTAGGGTTAATTACTCTTGTCTTCAAGGGATAACGTCAAAATTTCTTGATTAGCCCTGTACTTCGTATTGTTTTTTGTTTATAACCGCTTTCTTAGTTGTTTGACCAACCCTCAGAAATTAATGAAAACTTGTAAGAGTTAAGATCACGGGGACCTTACCTTTTATAGTGGGATCCGAAACCAATCTGGGGGCTTTGAAAAATTGTTCACCAACTGCGGGAGTCGAACCCGCGCTGGGTGGAAACAGTGGACACAAGACCAACGCTAGTGCCACTGAGCCACAAGCTTATATTTACTGTAATAACAAAATTCCTATGATTTGGAGTAATTTTGGCGGCTGGCGCCAGTTACATCAATCATAAAGTGTATTTTTAAGAATTTACCCATTTCCGATCGCCATAAAGGATTTCTACGGAATTTTGACAATTTGCCGGTAACCCAAGTTATTTTGATATTGGCCTATCTGATGTTTAAAATATCATCATAAAGTACTCCACCACTCCATACCATTACCATTATGTTAAAATTAAAAAATATAAATCGTTACTACGATTCGAACCTGCAACCTTCGGATTGGAAAGCGAACGCCTTACCTCTGCGCTATCAGGACTCATGACTAATCAAAGACAATTACATGTATACAAAAAAGAAAGAGATATATTTCGAATATAAATGACATCCATTTAACAGTAAGCTATAATTTGGGCATCCGAAATAAAATATAAACGTAATTTTTGCAATAGGCGAGATCACTAATTTCTGGAAAAAATACCACGATGTTCAGAACCATGAGAAAAGTAGTTGGATTTTTTTTTCATTTTTTTTCGAAATAGTTTTTCCAAAAAAAATTACCCAAGAAATCTTCCTGTTTAAACACTACGGAAACCGCGCCAGAATGTGTCGTTACAAGTACAGATCGCCGAGAGCATAAGATAATTTCAGAGTTGCCAAGCGTTATTCATAATATTTCTTTGAAATGTGAAAAGGCCGAAAAAATAATGACATAGCACTCGGTATACATACATATTATTCAAGAATAACTAAATCAAGAAAAGCTATCAAATGAGAAGTCTTCATTTCAATACAGCACATGCTGATACAAGTTCTGTTTCATTTATAGGATGAAACAAAATATTTCATGAAATTCCTCAAAATAGTGACACAGGCACCTCGCCGATCGCCGACAGTGGAAGGAATTACAGCATTGCCAAGCGTTATTCAAAATATTTCTTTACAATGTGAGCAGGCCGAAAAAATAATGACAAGAATAACTAAATCAAGAACAGCTATCGAATACGAAGTCTTCATTTCAATATAACATATGTTGACACAAATTCTGTTTTATTCATAGGATGAAACAGAATAATATTTCCTCAGAAGTTCCGCAAAATAGTGACACTGGCAACTCGGGAAAATGCCAAATCAATGGACTTATTGTAGTGATATTCATAACATGGCCCATATACTATCTAGAGTATGATGATTTAGGGAGCTCATGTAATATAAGTTAGTGAGGTCAGAGAGACATGTCATGTAATGTCACGTATGTACTGATAGATGTTCATAATAAAGTTACTCCAGTTCTTTAGTAGTTATTAGAGTATGATGATTTAGGGAGCTCATGTAATATAAGTTAGTGAGGTCAGAGAGACATGTCATGTAACATAACATGGTGTCAGGTTTGTAGAATACCTAAAAGAAGAACCGTAAAGTCGAAGTTTGTCACAGTCCGACAGAAGTCGTCAATTGGCAGTCATCAAGTCCAGTCTGAAGTAGTTCGGAAATAAGTCAAATAAAATGCCTAATACTTCTCGAGTCAACCAGCACTTCAATAATATCAAGAGCTTCTAAAGTATCTATTGATAATAATATTCCTGTCTTGTCGCTAGAAGGTAACATAGCACACAATTGGGAAATGTGGTATCAACATTTCAAGATCTTCATGAGAGCGAGTTGCTTAGAAAATTCAGATGAGCAAAGAAAAGTAGCTTTATTTTTACATCACATTGGTAGCGAAGCACTGTCCATTTTCAATTCATTCGGTATAGACATGGATTCCTGTAAATATGATGAACTGGTTGCGAAATATAAGGCACATTGTGCTCCTAAAAAAAATTTGACAAAAGAACGTCATAATTTTTTTGACAAGAGTTCAAAAGTCGAGTGAATCCATTAATGATTTTCTAACCGATCTAAAAAATAAGAGTCTTTCTTGAACTGAATGCACTGCGAGAGTTTAGTAATGGATATGTTCATCGTGGGTCTGTCCAATCAAGCAATCAAAGAAAAACTTCTACAAGAAGAGTCCCTGAATCTGGATAAGGCAATAAAATTGCAAAAGCTATTGAAATAACTCAGTTGCAGGCAAGAAATTTGAATAAAAACACAGAAGTTGTCGTCGCAAAAGTCGGAAGATCAGCACATAATTCAGCTAATTGGCAGAAATCGAAAAATAGTCATTTGTCTAATCAAGTTGAAGGTACATCAAATAGTCGTCAGGTGAGTCATACCGCAGTGTATGTACAAGATCTGGAGAAATTCATAAATTCAAGTGCCCAGCACAAAATGTTACGTGCAGCATTTGCAGAAAAATTGGACACTTTGCAAAATGCTGTTTTCGCAATAATAATGTCAAAACTTTAACTATAGATGAAAGTGAAAATATTCAGTTAGAGGATGATGATGGAATGTTTGTTGTTGGTAGTTTGAATTTTTCCCAATGTTACAATCAAAGTCAATGTCAAAGAAAATGTCAAAGTCAAAGTAAAAATCAAGAAACTTATGATCATGGCGTTGAAGATATTGACGCGTTGATTCCAATCTTCAAAATATCATATCAGAAATGTCAAAAAAACATGGACATTAGATTTGTTAGTTAATAATAAGACGTTAAAATGTGGTATAGATACAGGGCAGGAAGCAAATGTTATTTCTTTCAAAAACTTTCAATATTTGAATATTGATAGTAATATTCTACCTATACCTGCAAAGCTGACGTCATTTTCAGGGGATAGCATTCCTATCAAAGGCAAATCATCTATAGATTGCATCATAAATAATAATTTGTCGGTCACAGTCGACTTTATAGTTGCAAATATAGAGTGTCAGACTGTTATTGGTCTACCTACCTGTGAAAAACTAGGGTTAATCAAAAGGGTATTTTCAGTTAGTCATTCATCTCTGATTGATGATTACAATGATGTTTTTCATGGACTTGGATGTCTGCCTGAAGAGTGTCATATAACAATTAATAAAGAAGTCACTCCTGTCATTAACCCTCCTCGAAAAATTCCGTTTCACTTGATTGACAGATTCAAGAAAGAGCTAGAACGCATGATTTCACTAAATGTCATTAAAAAGTAAATGAGCCCACTGACTGGGTGAATTCTATTGTTTGGTTGAAAAGAAAAATAAAACACTTCGAGTGTGTCTGGATCCTAGAAATTTGAATCATGCTATCAAGCGAAGTCATTACCCTTTACCAACAATTGAAGACATGCGATCAAAGTTAGCTGGTGCGAAATATTTTTCAACATTAGATGCGCAATCAGGATTTTGGATGATAAAACTAGATGAGGCTAGTTCCAAGCTGTGCACATTTGGAACACCTTTCGGTCGATTCAGATTTTTACGCCTACCTTATGGAGTGTCATGTGCACCAGAAATATTTCACAAAATAATAACTGAAACATTTGATGATATACAAGGTGTTGTAGTCTATATCGATGACATATTGATTTTCAGTGAAACTTTGGAGGGTCACAATAAAATTTTAAAAAACGTTCTGCAGAGAGCCCGAGAATTAAACTTGAAATTTAACAATGGAAATGTTTCAGTGAAACTTTGGAGGGTCACAATAAAATTTTAAAAAACGTTGGACATACTTTCAGTAGTCGTGGTATGGGCCGGATGATAGAAAAATAAAAGCAATCTGTGAAATACCAGTTCCAACATGTGTCGCAGACATTAAAGATTTTAGAATGGCCAATTATTTGGGTCCATTCATTGACAATCTTTCAATAAAACTAATAATTTACGTAGTTTACTTAAAAAAAACGTAGCATTCCATTGGACTGAGGAACATCAAACGGGTTTGATAATTTGAAAAAACTATCACCAAGTCTCCTATTTTGAAATATTTTTGATCAAAATCTACCACTGACATTATCATCGATAGTTCGAAATTTGCAGTGGGTGCTGTAATTTTACAAGAGAACAGACCTGTTGCATATTCATCAAAGTCATTAACAGTTTGTCAAACTAAATGGGCTCAAATTGAAAAGAATTATATGCAATACAATTTGGTTGTCAGCCTTCAACCAGTACATTTATGGTCAAACAGTAAATGTTCAAACTGATCATCAACCTCTTGTATCTTTATTCAAGAAATCATTGTCAGTTCCACCAAGGTTGCAGCAATGATGCTCAATCTACAAAAATACGATTTGAAAGTTTTCTATGTTCCAGGAAAATTACTTCACATTGCTGATACTCTCAGCAGAGCCCCGGTAGAAACAGCAGATCTTAGTGATGCTGTCAAGAAGAAATCAATATACATGCTAATTTTTCGTTTCTAATCTTGCTGTTACTGAAAGTAAGCTGAAAGAAATCAAAGATTCTACTAAAGCTGATCCAGACTTACAAGTTGTAATTTCTTATTGTCATAACGAATGGCCAAATTCAAAAAATAAAGTACCACTATCTGTGAAGCCTTTCTTCAATATTCGTCTTGGTTGCACACTTTCAATGATCTTTTATTCAAAAAATAATTTACTTGTTATACCAAGTTCTATGCAACTCAAATTTTGAATATATTCATGAAGGTCATTTAGAATCGACAGATGTTTGAGACAAGCTCGTAGTGTAGTTTATTGGCCAAATATATCTGTTGATATAAAAATAAAGTAGAACAATGTTTTATTTGCTTAAAATACAGAAATTCTAATCCTTCAGAACCACTGATGCCACATGAAGAGCCTTCATTGCCTTGGCAGAAAGTTGCTATTGATTTTTCTGTTTTAATAAAGTCAATTATTTGTTGATTGTAGATTATTTTTCGAAATATTTTGAAATATCTCAAACAAATTCAACAAATTCATCTCAGGTGATAAAGATTTTGAAATCAGTTTTCTCGTCATGGCATCCCAGTTGAGCTAATTTCTGATAATGGTCCGCCATTCAATTCTAGAGAGTTTAAAGATTTCACCGTAGAATGGGACATCAACCATAGGACATCGAGTCCTTATCACGCTAAAAGTAATGGTTTAGTTGAAAGAACAGTAGGAGTTGTTAAAATATTCTGAAGAAAAGTCATGAGTCAGATTCTGATCCCTTTATTGGTTTTCTTCAGTATAGAAATACACAACAGGCTAGTGGTGTTTCTCCAGCACAATTACTCATGTCTAGGACTTTGAGAATGAAATTGCCAATCAACAGAAACAGATCTCAAACCCAAAGTTATAGACTATAACAAATATAAAAAGTTATAAGGAGAAAAGAAACAAAATGAAATCATATTATGATGAAGGTACTAAACCACTTCCACCTTTGAAAATAGGAGATAATGTACATTATAAGAAAACCCCAACTTCTCCATGGTTTCCAGCTTCAATTGTTCAAATAGGTCATGAACCACGATCATATATCATTAGAACACCAGAGGCGTTGATTTCTGTAATAGACAACATTTGATTAATCAAAAACAAAATGTTACTCCTAAATCTCCATCTTTGACTGAGAACAATCAGTGTCTTAATGATGTTGATAAGGATAATGTCTCTAGTAATAGTCAGACAATTTTGTTTCCTAACACAACAGTTACTCGCAGTGGTAGACAAATAATTAAACCTCGTAGATTCACATTCTCTGAAACTGACGTTGGCTAGTAGTCTAATTGCAATTGTAAACAATTAAAAAAAAAAAAAAGGGGCATGTAGTGATATTCATAACATGGCCCATATACTATCTAGAGTATGATGATTTAGGGAGCTCATGTAATATAAGTTAGTGAGGTCAGAGAGACATGTCATGTAATGTCACGTATGTACTGATAGATGTTCATAATAAAGTTACTCCAGTTCTTTGAGTAGTTATTCAATATATATACTGAATAACATAACACTTATGACGTCAAAAGAAGTGGCAATAACGCTGTGTTTGATTGTCTCACTGAAATTTGCGGATTTTAGAGTAGCGTTTATTCAAATATTCTAGGAAAAACTATGCATACATAATATTTTATCACTATATTTCAACTTCAAGCACATATGAAGCAAATTTGTGAGTTTGTGATCTCGCCTATTTGGTCTGATTTCCTGTATGCATTATATATTAATGAATTAAAAATGAAAGTACGTTCCGACATTATGACATGCTCATCATCATTGGGGATATCTCCAATTACACAATGGATGGATGTGCAATTATTTTTATGTTCTTGATAGAAATACAGATATGAAGAAATGTGTTAAATGCTTGAATTGATTGCATCAGAATTATTAAATAATACATTGAAGTTAGACATTATTTTGAGAAATAAAACAGAATATTGTACATAATGGTTTTAAGGATACGGTATTGTTTTAGAAATCTAGATTTGTTGGGAAAGATAACAGGGACCTTTTGACCCAATCAAGTGCCCAAAACCCAAAAAATCTTGAGTGTTATGCAATTCAATATAAGAAGTGCAAACAGAAATTTCGATGAATTTTTAGCAACAATTGAAACCTATAAAATCGAAAGCGATATTTTTATTCTTAGTGAATGTTTTCAGAATGTTTCAGTGAAAAACTTGAATATCCCTCATTATACACCGATACATAATGGTGGTGATTTCAACAGAAATGATGGTATTTTAATACTAATTAAATCTGATATTGACTATAGTGTATCAACAGAATCTGTCAATCAATCATTTGAAAATACGTATTATTGCTCTTTATAGACCGAACCAAGCAACCTTGCTACATTCATTGAGGAGGTTGATGCTATTTAGAACACAACCAACAATACAATAACATTGAATTATTTACAGGAGACATTAATGTTGATATATTAGATGAAAATAATGTAAACACCAACAAATATCTAGGTATGCTTGCCAAACATGGTTTCGAGCCATACATAAATAAACCAACACGAGTCACAACAGGAACTGCTACATGTATAGACCATATATTTCTTAAAAAACAAAACGAAATAAATAATAAATATAATTTTCAATCTTATATTCTAAACTGCAACATAACAGATCATTTTCCAGTAATGATTGACATAACCTCAAAAACTAACCGGTATATAGATAATAAAAAAACTACTCACTCATATAACAAAATTGACCTGAATAAACTAAAAGCTACCATCAGCAATGAAACATGGACAGCAGTTTTAAACTCAAACAACCCCCAAATTGCCACAGATATATTCCAAGAAAAATTTAATAACTACCTCGATCAATCCAAATCAACAATACCTTTTAAAAAAAGTGGTAAATTAAAACCTTGGATAACTATAGGTCTTATAACGTCAATCAGATATAGAGACAAACTCAAAATTTACAAAATAATCACTGGCTACAACGAAAACAAAACAAATACGGGAAAATTTTAATATTGTTGATACTGATGGTAACACTTTTGGGGATGACGAACAGCTAGCCAACTACTGCAACAATTATTTCATAAATATAGGAATAGATATGTTAAATAATATAGAGGCTCCTACAAATTTCACGAACAAAATTATTTCAATCCTAATTCAATGTTTCTCCACCCAGTCTCTGAGACTGAGATAAAAAACCACATATTCTCACTCAAAAGTAATAGTTCGCCGGGAAAGGATGGAATTACAGTTGAAACCATCAAGTCTACACGTGAAAGCATCTCAACACCTCTAGTACACATCATAAATCTCATCTTCGAAACAGGTATAGTGCCCAGACAATTTAAATCATCGATAATAACACCTATTCACAAAGCTAATAAAAATCTGACATTTCTAACTATAGACCCATTAGTGTGATCAACAACTTGCTAAACTTTTCGAAAAATGTTTAAAAGAGCGGTTAGTGAACTTTTCAATACAAATAAAATACTACACAAATGTCAATTTGGTTTTCAAAAGGGAAGTCAACTACAGCACTAATGTACACAGTAGTGAAAGAAATCACAGAAAACTTGGAAGAAAATAAAAAACCATTGCAGTGTTTTTAGATCTGGCAAAAGCCTTTGATACTGGTTAACCATAAAAACTCATCAGTGTACTGCATCAATATGGAATTCGGGTACAGTTTTGAATGTCTTTCAGAATTACCTGGCAGAAAGACAACAACAAGTAAAAAAAATAAAAGGCTCCTCAAGCAACCCAAGGACTGTACAAATTGGTGTACCTCAAGGTACTGTCCTGGGTCCCATACTATTTCTGGCCTATATTAACTCTTTACTGCAATTAACAGTTAATGCCAAAATCATATCTTATGCAGACGACACTGTTTTTATATTCTGTAGTAATTCCTGGTCTG
The DNA here is from genome assembly GCA_018342105.1 of Gonioctena quinquepunctata. NCBI lineage: Eukaryota > Metazoa > Arthropoda > Insecta > Coleoptera > Chrysomelidae > Gonioctena > Gonioctena quinquepunctata. Next base: position 57,499 of record JAFIRS010003704.1, on the reverse strand, counting down.
GCGTGAAAAATAAAACAAAAAATGGAATGAGAGCAGTAAAACAATGGCTAAATCACGTATCAACTTTCCCTGAATGCAAGTAAAACTCACTACCTAGCCTTTTCTATTACTAATGTAAATAGACCGACTTCGATTGCATTAAAGTTGATGGAATAGAGGAAGAAATCAAAGAGAAACATGAAATAAAGTACTTGGGTGTAATGATGGACCAATATCTAAAATGGGAGAATCACATTGATTATCTATCAAAGAAAGTAAGGAAATTAATATATAAATTTTATCAGCTGAGAGAATTTCTCCCGAAGAAACTGCTACTAATCATATATAAGGCACTAGCAGAATCACTGTTCCAATATGGTATACTAGTTTAGGGAGGACTCTACAAAATTCCCTACAAAGTTAAATGTTGTTCAAAATTACATTCTGAAAATTATTCACAGGAAGAAAAGACGCTTCCCCACCACACAACTGTACTCCAATGAAATACTCAATATAAGATCACTTTATTTTCTCAATGTTTGTAAATACGCCTTCAATCACAAAAGTCACTTCCAGAATGATAGTGTGAAATCAACAAGAAATGCATGTAATAACCACCTAAGAATCGCTCTATGTAAAAAAAATATCAGTCAAAGATTTTTAACCTATATTTTACCAAAAACGTTCAACCTCTTACCATCTGATATTAGAGAACTGAAAAATGTTAGATTATTTTCATGTAAGTCGAGAGAATATATATGTAACCACTATCCCAAATTCATAAGAATTCTGGAAAACAATATTGATCAGTAATTAGTTCACCTATAGTTATACATATATATATACAGTAGTAGTTATATCACTGGAATTTATTGGAGTTTCATCCATCAACTTGGCTCAGAAATAATTATTTGTAGCTACAAAATCTGTTCAAATGCACAATACAAGTTTCACTCCTTGGTCACAAAAAAAACCAAAATTTTTTCAACATTGGCTCAGAAATAATTATTTAAAGGTTAGTATCAAAATAATCTTTTTTCTTCAATTTTTGTTTCTTACTTTTAAATATAGATCTGTATTATGTAGAACTTCAAATAAATTCTAAATAAAATATGTGAGACATAAAGTGGTCAAGTCTGAACATTGAACGTTTCGAACGATAGTAGAATGAAGTATTCAAGTATGAGTTGGATAAAAAAACTGTAACAAACAAACCAGTAAATAATCTCAAAAGTTTTTTTTTTCCAAAAATCTTTTTTAATGCTTTTTCTACAACTCATGCTCAACAGGTTGGTTAAGACAATTTTCCATATTAGATTTATCGACTTTCAAAACCTTATACTTTCTGTATTCTTTCATACTTTCACTACCAAGGCCAAAAATATCAGGTGTCTTACCTTAGGTGCCAAAGCACTTGGCAACGTCATGACAGTCGCCGAAACTGCAATAGCCTGCTGTTGCTGCTGCAACGACTGATCCTCTTGGACTTCCGTTATCCTATTTAACGACTGGCTCTCCCGCAGCCTTGTTTTGCCAGTCTTTTTTCTATGATTCCTCTCGTTCTTGTATGTACCGTTCTTGTCGCTACACTTGTCTGTGTTCCTGTTGGAGCGGAAAACGGTGCCGCCGCTGGTCAAGTTGTTAAACCCACCGCCTCCGCTGGAACTGGTGCCGGTACCGGGTTCCTGAGAGTCGCTGCTGTCATCGTGGCTGTCTCTACGGCCTTCAATGGATTTCGATGGGGTGTTGTTCAGTTTCTGATAATATAAATAAATTCTCGAATAATTATTAATCATAGGATCAAAACTTGTTGACAAAGCTTGGATATAGAAGATAAAACTAGTAAACATTTTAAACCAAATATTACGAATACTGTAAAAAAAAAATGGTCGCGTAGGTAGTAGTATAAACAAGTGGAGTGAGAACCCCAAAAAATGCCAAGGAATGAACAATACAGTTAAAAAGTTCAAATAAAACAATTCTTAAAAAAATATAATGGTTCAGTAAATTATTACTGCAACTATAATTGGGTTTTTCAAATAATTTTTTTGAGTACCTTTCTGAATCGACTATTGCTAAAATCTGTCAATTAAAAATCAACTGGTGATTGTTTGGATGTTCATTAAGTAAATAATTGAATATTTATATTTTTTTGTAAATTGGCATGTTTGTAAATAAATAAATAAATAATTAAATTATACAGGGTATACCTTGAAATTGAGGCATTTTTCAACAGGATATAGAATATTTTTTTTATTCAACTGAAAATCCCAATACAAGTACATATATGATAAACACAGCTTTCGAAAAAATCTATGGCAGGTAAAGTATTTATTGTGGTTTAATATTTTTCATATACAGGGTGACCCAGGGGTCCGATAGGTCCGACAATGAGACACATTCTAAAAATGTTTCTACCATATAGAGGATGTCCCAAAATGAGATACACAACTAAGTTTTGTTTTTTTAAATGGCAACCCCCCATTTTTGTGACATTTTTGAATTCGCCACTAAATTGTCGATATAATGCACCCGATTTTCTTAGAATTATCTACAATAGTTTTTGACTTATGTCAAAATAGCGTCGTGCATAGACCTACAGAAAAATTTATAACTTGAAAACCATTCAATATAATTCCACCAACTTTTTTCCAGTCAATTCCTTAGGCTTTAGCGCATGTTTTGAGATGCAGGCAAACTCGGAGTCGATGTTCCATAGCCTTCTAAGATTTTTTGAATGACAAATTACAAATGGCAATAACTCGACTTTTTCAAACGCAACACTCTATATTTAATTACATCAGTACATGGGCGACCAAGCTTTGACGTCGTTTTTTTTCTGTAAAATCGTGTTTTTTCGAGGAAGATGCTTATTTAAGATACGAATCACATACTTATTACATATGAATATTTTGCAATCTTAGCTAGTACACAGGTTGGCTACAAATACACATTTTAAATAAACCGTATGCGTTCCTTGCACTAACCAAAGAAAAACATATATAACATTGATTTGATGCCCAAATTCGGTAATGTCACTCGTTAAGGTTATTCGTATTCGGATAATGTCATGCCATCTCAAAAAGTTTAGAGGTACCAGTAGGCTAACATCCAATAACAATGCAAGTCCCTCAAAAATGTATGAGATGGTGCTATACATTGTTAGCACGAGAGCAGATAGTGATCGCTCTATTGATTCGTAATATTTTTTGTGTGTAAAATCGCGTTTTTTCAAGAAATACGCCTATACAAGGTGTTTCTTAAGTTCGCGTAGAAAATTTAGGAGCATGTTGCTGACGTCAAAATAAGAAGAAACATATGTCCGCAAGTTATTCGATTCTGAGATGCAGGGTGTCAAAGTTAATTCTTATTTTTATTTTTGTGAATACATTTCAAAATAATTGTTATATTCAGAAAAATTTGGTATCTGGAGTATTTTTCAATGACAAAATCAAATTTGATGTTAGTTTGTCTCTTTTCAGTCATTTGAAATGTCATAACTTTTTTGTACATACCTGTATCACATTTTCTAGTGGAAAAATCGATTTTTGTGTAAAAAATATATTCTTGGTAGAGGTCGCAGCGAGCAACTGTAGTAAATATCGGAAAAGATACGCCAATGCATTTGTCTTCTTTCATTGAATGGTCAACAATTGAATGTATCAAAAAATGATTCTTGTTTTTTGTTACATAGTTTTTTTGGACTCTTTTCCGATTTAAATAAATAACATTCAGGTGAGTACTTCTCATGTCATTTCAATCCGTTCTTGTGACATTGAAGTTGTTTTCTGTATATGTGTTGCAATCTTTTTTAAATGGCAGCATACACGAATAGCAAAATGGCCAATATGATTTACGTATACGGTCTTGCTGATGGCAATTGCTACAAGGCTAGACATATTTATAATGAAAGATCCTGTAATCATCGAGCGCCAAATCACCAGATATTCAGAAACCTTTTTCAGCGGCTTATGGAGTCTGGATCCTTTAAAAAAGCTCCAATGGCTGGCAGACCGTCGACTACTAGGACACCAGAAGTTGAAGAAGCTGTTCTTCAGGCAATCGAAGAAGACCCACAGACTAGCACGAAAAAAATTGCGCAAAATCTGAACGTACATCACAAATTAGTTTGGTTAATTCTCAAACAAAATCAGTTGTATCCTTATCAAATACACGGCGTGTCTAAGCATTGTTGCCCCGAGATTTCCTTCCCCGTGTAACATTTTGCCAATGGATACTGCAGAAAATTGTACAAAACCCTCAATTTACTGCAGATATATTAATCACTGATGAGGTACATTTTTCAAAGAACGCCATAATGGACTTTCATAATAATCATGTGTGGTCTGACGAAAACCCTCATGCAATAGTTCAGTCCAAGTTTCAACACCAGTTTTTATTGAATGTGTGGATTGGTATTGTTGGGGATTATTTGATTGGTCTCCACTTTTTTCCAGGGACTCTTATTGGAAATTCTCATCATGATTTCCTTGAAAATATTTTTCCTGAATTACTTGAAGACATTCCACTTTTACTGAGATAAAGAATATGAATTTTTAAATCAGCGATTTAGAAATGGATGGATTGATCGAGGAGCTGAAGTTCCAAATCAATTCTGGCTCCGACGTCACCGGATTTAAATCCAATCAATTTTTTTTTAGGTGTCACTAGAAGGCCCTAGTTCATACGGTGCCAATAGAAACCAAAGAACAACTTCATCATCGAACCATTGCTGGATGTGACGCTATCATAAATACACCAGGTATAATGGAACGTGTACGTGGGTCCATGGTGCAAGGTGGCCATTTTGAACAATTACTTTAATTATTACCCCAAACAAACTGTTTTAGTATTGAATTGGTCTTAATTACTGGTATTAAATAGTATTAAATTGTAATAACACCCGATTCCTAATTTAAAATGAAATTAAAGAAAAATAATTTCTTAAATTAAATTAATTTTGAATTTAAAAATCTTGTCATTCAAAATAACTTGCATCGATTATCTCAAATGCCAATAACTCGAAAACAGTTGCTCGCAGCGACCTCTACCAAGAATATATTTTTACACAAAAAATCGATTTTTCCACTAGAAAACGTGATACAGGTATGTGCAAAAAAATTCAGTTTGAAGTAGAGGACATGGAAACCTTGATTGCATAAACATCGGTGATGTCATTATGGATATTATGTGTTATACTTGCAGAATGTATTTATACAACACATAACCATTGATGACATTTCAAATAACTGAAAATACATGTAGGTGGCGCCACCCCCACGAAAGAGACAAACTAACATCAAATTTGAATTTGTCATTGAAAAATACTGCCAGATACCAAACATTACTCGAATATCACAATTATTTTGATATGTTTATAGGAACTTTTCTTCTTATTTTGACGTCAGCAACATGCTCCTAAATTTTCTACACGTATAAACTTATAAAAGCAAAACCTTACTAAATAAAAAAAATTCATCCAAATCATTAGAGCCATTTCCGAGATACACAAAATATATTTATATATATAATATATATTTATATATATATTTATATATATATATATATACATATAAAAGAATTGCTCGTTTAAAGTAATAAGATTGGTATGGTATTTTTCAAGATCTTTTTGTCGATATAGGGTTTGTGGGGTGTACTTTGTAAAGTTTGCAAGATTTGATTTGTTGAAAATATGAACAGGATGTTCATAAAATCAGATGTGGAATCATCTGCGACTGGAAGATAAACTTTGGTCACTATCTTCCATCGTCAAGATAACCTCTTGTGGGGTATTCATGTTGAAAAGGGAAACAAGTAGAAAGATTTTTCTGTGAATTGAAAAATCCACGATAAAAATGAAGTTGTTTTCTGTGAATGTCTAACAGAAAACAACTACTTCCCCGGCTAAAGCCACGCTGGACATTGAACTACATCTGCTAGATATTCTAAAAAGACCCTAGCTAAAAAGAAAAAATCTGAACTTGAAAATTTGCATTTTTATTCAGATAGTTATTATTTTCAAGTTTATGAATGATGAATTTCACCCTGAGTAGTAGTATAACAGGATGACGGGATAAGGGGATAACGGGAAGCGGTCAGAGTCAAAAGCCCTAGATGGAACAATACAAAGAAAAACATAGGATAAAAACTGGTATTTTATCTCGCTACGATGATGGAAACCGGTAAATATAACAATAAAACCACATTTTTTAACAACCAAGTGCAATCAATATAAGGTAAGCTCCCATTTCAAGTATATCTTTCCGTTGTATATCTATTAGGGGATAACAGGATAGCAAGATAACGGAGTAACAGGATAACGGGAAGGGGGCAAAGCCACAGGCAAAAGCTAGATCAACAACACAAAGAAAAAATCGGAAAAAATACAAGTACCACAGACGCGGGTTCCAGCTAGTTGTATTAAAAAAATAGAAACACTACTAATGGCAGTATTCATGAACAGTGTGCTAAAAACACACTACTTATGGCAGTATTCAAGAACAGTGTGCTAAAAACTCAAAAATTAAGTATGGAGAGTTTTTCAATTCATCAGAAAGTGAAGTGTATATTCAAAACCCACTGAAAAAACAGTGATTACAAATTTTTGGTGAAGGTAAACTTCAAAATATTTTACTCCTTGGTAACTGAAAAATGATAGAGGAACATAAGAAAAAATATTACTCACCTGGGCACGCTTTTTGCGTTTTTCGCTATCATCATCACTCGCATCCGAAGAACTACATGAAGCCGTACGGTTCTTGTGGAAACGTGACTTCCTGTTTTCAGTAATGAAATTCCTCGGAGTTATCTCTGGACTTTTTGTCTTTTCCGAGTGTGAGAATATCTTATGTGCGGGTGGGCACAGACCGTCGTCTAAATTTATAAAATTGTTTTTTTTGTTATCAATATTAAATGGGTTTCTTGTTTTGTTGTCTGTGTTAGTTGTAATTATAGGAATGGGAGGCGGGGGATCCATTTTGGGGTGTGATTTCATCGTTCTTAGCTGGTCGTTTCTGGAGGTCCTATTACAAGTTGATTTTTTGGCGCTGGATACCTGAAAGATTTTTTTTTCATAAAATGGTATTTTGGCTAGTTTTTGCCTAGGTTAGGGGCAACTTCTGAATAGACCATAGAACTAGTAGTAGTAACTATAATATTTTAACAAAAATTATTATATTATGTTAATATTTTCAATTTTGATAAAATCTTTTACATGTTTCTTAAACTAATTCGATGGACTCATCTTCAGTTCACTTCCGAGTTTATTATATTCTACCACACCTTTATGGAAAACTGAACGCTGGGTCTGTGATTTATTTGCTTGCTTCACAGCGAAATTATATTCAACTCTAGTATCATATCATAACAGTATTGAATTTTACTAATATATTTTCGAGATATTGAGGACATTGTGTTGATCTTCTGAATGAATACCATAACATTGTACTTTATAAATGATTTAACTTCCAACCAATTTAAGGTACATAACATAGATTGAAGGGAGGTTCTATAATAACATCATAATATAACTCTCATGACTCTGTTTTGCAGTTTCTGCAATTTTTCTATTTCATTCCCATTTGCCATGTATACATTGAACTGCTTATTGAAAACAATCAGTTGACAAAGTAAAACACATAATGACTATTTAAACACAAGTTCTTTGTCTTCAAATTCGCCGAAAATCATAGGTTGCAGTAATATATATTTGTTTGTTCCAAATGGTCTCAAATGGGCGACCTTTCTGATAAATCATAGTTAAGCAGATGGGAGACATTGAATAGACAAGAAATAGGACGATTTAGTCCAGTAAAACAGGGAAAACAATTCACAAAGAGTTCATTAGGATCACCAGTAGAAATGGGTGACGTAATTCCCGACAATGAAGATATTCCGTGGCTTAGGAATGAGTTGTTAGTAATTTGTACTGTACAGGGTATTTTTTAATATCATGCTAATATTTAAGGTTATTCTTGGGCCCATTTTGAGAAAAAAACTAAATATGAACAAATGTCCTAAAGATCTTAACTTTTGAACTTCAAAGTTTTTGGAACGATTTTTTTTATGATTACTTTGGTATGTACCCTAGACATTTTTGTGAAACGTAGCAGGCATTTTCTGCTGTACAACATAATTTATTATTTTTGCCAGTGGCATTCGTGCGGAAATTGCACTGAATCATTTTAAAGAGAAAAGTGATACGCCACTGCTTTTTCCTAAAGTAAAACTAATTTTGAAATACTTTTTTAGAAGAAATATTTTCTCTATTAGCCCATGAAAACACGAGATCATAAAGGAAGCTACAAAGTCAACATCAGAATTTAATTTCATATCACTCCAATTTATCTGAGATAATTCCTCATTGAATAATTTGAATCCAGAATTTGTAATATTCCTACTGTAAGTGTGATTGACTGAATTATTGGGTATTACATCAATTATTATATATTGACCAGCATGATCTGAGAGGCAGGGTTCCAAGACCCCAGATTTGTAAAGGCTTGAGCTCAAATTTGTAAGAATATTGTCTAAACAACTCGATTTTTGAATGGAAATTCTAGTATATTCTTCAATTGTAAGTGCTAATCCTTACGAATTTACAAGACATAATAACTCATTTGTAGGTAAAGAGTTAATTTTGAAATCGATATTAAAATCGCCTAGTAATATGATTTTGCTGTCACGATGAACAAATCTGTCTAACAACAACTCTAAATTTTTCATAAAAATATCAACAATTGAACCACTGGGTCTATATAGGGTTATGATAAATAATTTTGAATCTACTAATTCGATACCACAAAATTCAATATGTAGCTCTTCGCAATATGCAGTAACATCTAAGGATTTCGCTTTTATTGATTGTTTTAGATAAATTGCGACACCACCATGCGCTCGTTGTTTTCTACAAAATTGACTAGCTAATATGTAGCCAGGAATATTGATAGTTTTCAGATTATTTTCCGATTGCCAGTGTTCAGAGACACGATATCGAAATCGTAATGGACTAGAAAGGAATCAATTTTCAGTAATTTATTTGATAGGCATTGTGTATTTATGTGAAATATACTCAAAGAATCATTACCTCTCAAGTCTCTTGGGTGCACATTAATAAGATTGGATTTTTTTATGTAGGAACTTGTTGGAGTTTGTGTGTGCCTGAAAAAGAATTTGGTTGATTGTCGTTTCTAATGATGTCATCTTTTTTGAAATTGAATCTCCTATATCCAACCAGAAAGACGGGGTGTAGAAATTTTCTTTGAATTTGTAATCAGCAGCTACCATGAAAGATTTCAGATTATTTTCGTTTCTGAGATATTTCACCTTCCTGGTGAAATATCTCAAGAACGAAAATAATCTGAAGTCTTTCATTGTGCAAAAAGGGAAGTTTTGTACAAGACAATCATCTAAAAGGAGGACACCGTACTGTAAGAACACCAGAAATTGAGGAACCAGTTAGGAATTCAATTGAGGAAGACCCCGTATTAAGTACATGAAAAACTGGGAACAATTTGAAATTCTCCATGATTTTTTATTATATCCCTACCATATCCAACGGGTTCAGGCGCAACTCCCTCGCGACTTTCCATTACAGATGAACTTTTGCCAATGGTTTCTTCAAAAAGTGTATGAAAATCCATTATTTGATACTCAAATTGTATTCACCGATGAAGCCAATTTTCCAGAAACACCATCCAAAACTTTCCCAATGATAATTTTTGGGCTTCAGAAAACCCACATGCCATCTTGGAATCCCGTCACCAGGAGCAGTTTTCCGTTAACGGTTGTGGTGGAATATGCGATTATTTAATTGGACCCTATTTTCTTCATGAGAGGTTGAATAGGCATAATTACCGGCAGTTTCCTGAAGAAGAATTGCCAGCTTTGACAGAAGATGTTCACATGTAAGAAATCGACTGTGGTTTATGCACGACAGGGCGCCAGCGCACTTCAGTGCTCTAGCGTGCGTATATTCTAACCAAAATTACAATAATCGCTGGATAGGTCGCGGACCTCAATAGTTTAGATTATTCCCTGTGGGGTCATCTTGAAACATTGGTTTACAGCACACCAATTCATACCGAAGAGCAATTGAGAAATCGCATCATAGTTTCTTGCGAAACTATTAGAAACAGTCCCGGCACTTTCCAAAGAGTACGTGAGTCCATGAGAAAAAGAGCAGAGGCATGCATATTTCCAGGAGGTTCACATTTTGAACATCTGATTTAATTCATTTCTTTGTACGTTCAGGGTTATTTTGTGTTAGCATTCCAACATGTATTTAGATTACTTTAATTTTATAATTTTACTGTTTAAAAATTATTCTCTCGAATAATTTTTTGTTTGAAGTTACATACATACACATACAGTGGTCTAGTGAGTTGCAAATGAATGAATTTTATTTTTTTATGCGAAAAGCGAAAAACGAGAAAAAAACCAGACCAGATTTGCTCAAAAAGAAATGATAATTTCAAAAATAATTTTCAGTTTAAGAAAAAGCAGTGTCATATCACTTTTCTTTTTAAAATGATTCAGTGCAAATCCTGCACGAACGCCACTGGCATAAAATACCTTTTGATGCATAGAAAATGCGTACTACGTTTCACAAAAATATCGGCCGTCCTATATATATATAGCGGGTCATGCGATCGGCGAGTTAGTCAGAAGTTAGTCTTGTGAATATTGCTATGCATTGTAATTGTGAACAAGTATTGTTGTATTATTGTGTTGTATTTCAAAGGGTAATAAACGGAGGAATCTATCGGAATATTCTTTGGACCCCAGTTTCGTTAACAGTATGTTTTGCTTTTCAGTTTCTTTTTTCGTCGGTTTCCTTTTTTGTTAAAAAGTTTTTTAATTAATTTACATTATAATTGAAAAACCAGAATGAATATATCCTTCCTTCTGAATCAGGGTTGTTTGATATACGTTAATCTTTTGTTCTCACTCTTTGAGAAGGGTATAATGAAGTATACAGAGAGGTAAAAAAAGGTATAACCGTCTTCTAGTAGATGTGCGTAAAGAACACTATAAGAAACGCATTGATGAAAGCGACAATAAAACAAAATGTGTATGGCAAATAGTCAGCGAAATAAAAGGAAATCCCAACAGAAAAAAGGAACTAAAAATACCGGGAGACCCAAACGCCGTGAGTAATAATTTCAATAACTTTATATTAAATGCAGCTCCAAATCTCTTGAAAGACTTGCCTACTTTAGAATTTTCTTGCAAAATACCATACAATGAAAAATCTTTCTTCTTAATTCCCTTGACCCTTGAAGAAACTATAAATATAATTACCAAACTTAAAAACAAGACGAGTGCAGGATTTGACGAAATAAAAAATAAAGTCATAAAACGTTGTGCTTACGAGCTAGCCATTCCACTTTTTCACATAATCAATAACTCATTTCAATATGGCATATTTCCTGAAGATCTCAAACTTGCAATGGTCAAACCTTTTTTTAAGAAAGGGGACCCATCCTTGATAGAAAACCACCGTCCCATTAGCATTTTACCATCTTTCTCAAAGGTTTGAGAAATAGCAATGTGCACAAGACTTCTTTCTTTTTTCTATTCAGAAAATTTGCTCAGTCACTCTCAACATGGTTATTTGAAAGGAAAATCAATAGAAACTGTGGTATACAGTTTCATTGAAAAAATAATTACAGGATATGAGGACAAGGATTTATCATTGGGCATATTCTTGGACTTATCCAAAGCTTTTGACAGCCTAAACCATACAATATTGTTGGAAAAATTAGAGAGATATGGGATAAGAGGACCAGCACTTGCTTGGATACACTCTTACTTGACGAATAGAAAACAAATTACAGTAATAGAAAAAAATTAAGAACAGCACCTCTCTGAAATGGGAACTCTTTCAGTGGGCATTCCGCAGGGGAGTGTGATAGGGCCCTTACTTTTTGTGTTTTATGTTAATGATCTTGCATCTGAAATTATTGATGAAAAAACAAATCTTATTAACTATGCAGATGATACAAACATATTAATACTGGGTTCTTCCATTAACGAACTACTAGATATTGCGAACAACACACTGAGCAAGGCACAGGAATGGTTCACAAAAAATCAATTAATTTTGAACACGGAAAAAACAAATCACATTTGCTTTAGAACAAGAATAAAAAATTCTAGTATTGCGGAAGATATTACTCTACAGTCCAAAAAGGTAACTTTAGCAGAGAACACTAAATTCTTAGGGGTCCACATCGATCAAAACTTAGATTGGGGAACACATATTTTAGAAAGCGTGTAAAAAACTCAACTCAGCCTGCTACTCATTCAGAATCACTGCCAAATATTTAGGTAATGGTAGCTTAAGAGCTATTTACTACGAAGCATATACTCAGTGATGCGTTTTGGGATTGCTTTCTGGGAAGCAGTGATGCTGAAAAAGTTTTTATTATTCAGAAAAGAGCCTTTAGAATATTACTTGGCCTTAAACATAATGAATCTTGTAGAGGAAATTTCAGAAAATTGAATGTATTAACACTACCTGGGGTATATGTGTATGAGTGCTTGGTGTTTCTGTTTAAAAATAGAGAAAAATTCGACCAATTCGAAATAAAACATGAGATCAACACAAGGAGTCTAAATTTAAACTTTCCAGCACATCGATTGGCACAGACAGAAAGAGCTCCTACATACTCATGTATTAAATTCTTCAACTCATTACCCAAAGAGATACAGCAAGAATCCTGTTTTAAAAATTTTAAAAAAACTTGTTTTTAATAACATTTTAAAGATAGAACCTTACACTGTTTGAGAATTTACGGAGTATCGATAGTTTTATATAAATATGCCTTTTTAACTTTAACTTGTAATTTGTCATTATTGATGTTATTGTATTATATTATATTGTAGTTGTTTCAACTCTTTTAACCTGTTTGACGTCACATTCATTTAATTGTTAATGTACATGTAACTGTAATTTACAATTCTTTGAATTAAAAATTATCTTATCTTATCTTATACCAACGCAAATATGTTTCATCAAGCAAACGAGTAGACCATGTTTATAACACCCGGTATAAAGAAGAATGTCTTAAGCTACCTAAAAAGCTCAAAACTATTGGACAGCGATGTTATATATTTCCTGCTCCCAAACTATACACTAGAATCCCAATTGAAGAAGACTCTCAACTCATACAAGCAAGAAGCTAAGAAATTGATTCATAATAAAACTAGAAGGGAGATAAAAAATTTAATAAACCACAATAATACATAATGAAAATTATCCGTATTCCAAAATCATATTCAATTGAACTCAATTGTGAAAGTATTAGAATACTATGAGAATTAGTCTTAGTGAAATGTGAAGAGCTTCTGCTAATGAAGGGTTTTATATATAATTAATTAACATTTTAAATTGAATGTTAATGTATTTTAATCCGTATGTTATTTTATTATTATTATTATTATGAGTATTTTTAGGACTGTAAATTTTATTATTATGATTTACACATTATTCAGCGCTATTTGGCATCTTTATCGTTTTTGCATTATTAGGATTGTTTTATTATCATTATTGTGTTCTATATCCTATCACTTTATTATACTTTGTCAAATTTAACATATAAATTAATCAAATCTTTCAAATGAAAACTCAATGCAAAATAACCCTAGTATAGAGATCCACGCGCAGGTTAGCCTTTGTGGATCATCTTCGTGTTTATTTACTTTGTACCAATATTACTTATACGTGTAAAATTGAATGGTAAATAAATATTATTATTATTATTATATATATATATATATTATATTAGTCGAACAGAGCGTTATAAAATACTTTTGTTAAAAAGCTCAAAATATGTGTATTATTTCTAATGAATGAGAGAAAATACTGTGATGACCACAAACAATCAAGTATTTTAATGTATCCATGTGTAATACCCTCAACTGAAGATGTGACAACACAAAGGGAGCGACTGTTTATTTTCGTCCGCAATTAAATAAGAAAACGGTATGAGTTCGAAAGAATGTAACATCTCGTAAAATATCAAAGACACTATCATGCATAAGTTACAATGACAGTTACGATCTAACCGTTAAAACACACCGCACATAATTAGGACAGGACATTTATTTTATTTTAAGCCCAAAGCCGCGATAAATAATTAACGATTCTCCGACAGCCGGGAGAAAACATTAACTCGTAAAGATTGCTATAAAAAGTGCCGCCGTGACATTAATGTCCAAAAGTATATTTCCTTACCGTGAGACTAAGACAGCGATTACTTTCAGATACATAAAACAAAATTTATGAACATCTCGAGATTCTATATAAGACTGAAGTCAACAGTAAACAAGATCCACTCTTCTCTTATTCATTCAGTGTTCAGCAAGTACAGAGAGACACGTTCTGTTTTAGTCTTCATAGTTATGAATCGAATTAAAGTAAAGTCTAGTTTCATCTAGAGAAGATGCATTCCCATCTTCCGATGCAATAAACGTAGACTTCGTATTTTTCATAAAGTAGCCAATTCATCAAAAGTATGCGGAAAAATAGTGGAAGTGTAACTCTCAGAAATCATCTCGGTAATAACTAAATGAATGGAATTGATATTTTTCAAAGAAGCTAATTAATCATATTACGACCAGTGAACGCGTGATAAAACTCGGTAATAACAAATAATAATTAAGTAACATTTAAAAACGTGGTGTGTTCTCCAGTTGAGGGTAAGAAAATAACATTGTTTATTTAGCAAGGTATGAATGTATAGTGTATATATATATATATATATATATATATATATATATATATATATTATTACAAGTCCTAAGGGTATTATTGTTTCTGAACTATCTGAAATTGGTAACTGTACTTTCAAATTAAGTTCCACGCTTCATTACATACTGAGTGAGATAGCATTCTCAAGCCACTCTGGGAGGTTGTCCAGTTATTGGTCAATAGACTAATAACGCTCAGTATGGTTAAGGCCTAGCTTTAACAAAAATACAGCAATCGTAAGATTGGTTGGTCAGACGAGGGTATTTACTTTCAAACGGTCACCGTCATATCAATGGTGTTGCAGGTGTGGTGTGTTAATTCATAACACGCTGTATATGGCCAGTGATATCAATACTAATAGGAAATCTGAACTTATTGAGTAAAAAGTTAAGGTTCTAAAAATTGTTTATAAGTGATCAGTAATTGAAAACATAAAAAGTATTTTCCAATTTTTTAACAAAAACTTAAAAATAAAAATCAGTGAAAGTGCTATCAAAATATACAAGTGAAGTATAAATGTGGAAGTAAAACATTAGTCGAAAGAATGAGATGAGATAGGATTAATCTGTATAAACAAATACTAAAAAAAATGAAAATAAAAACATGCATTTAAGGCCACGCCTGCCTACTATACAGTACTAAGGTACACTTAAAACTACAAAATCATCGCATGAGTTTTACACTTAAGGCGTATCGTTAAAAAACTCATCCAAAGTGTAATATGCCTTATCCAACAGTAACTCTTTGACACTTTTCCTGATTTTTCTTTCTGAATTTAGAATTTTGATATTCTGAGATAGATGATTAAAAACTTTTTTTGAGTTATAAATCAGTGAATTCTTAACTTGTGTAGTGTTGGGCTTAGGAAGATCAATATTATCCATCTGTCTAGTCTGAAAGCGAGGATTTCTTATGGAGTTTTTATTTAGCTTATGTTTTTTAAACATCAAACACGCCGCTCTAGTATAAATATGCAGGTAAGGGTCAATATTCTATGTGATTTGAATAAGGGCCGACATGAATCTCTGAAGCCAGCCCTACACCGGGCAGCTCTTTTTGGAGCATAAATACATTATTAATTGATGCTTTGTCTGAGTTCCCCAGTAGCAGATCCCATATCTCAGGTGGGTCTCTATAACTGCAAAATATGTTGTTCTTGCGTGGTCTGTCGAAATTCCTTCGATATGACTCTAAGTGCATAACAGCCTTTAGCTAGTTTGGTACATAAGCTTGAGATATGTTCCTTAAACGTCCCAAACCCATTATCAATATATACCCTAGGAATTTAGTCAAAGAGGATTACGTGTAGACTTTTGTCACCTATTGAAATAGGATTTAGCAAACATTTAAAGGTGAGAATGTGGGTTTTATTTACATTGAAGGACAACAGATTGGCGTCGCACCACTTCTTGACTTTGAGGATGTCATTTTCTATTAGTGCATTCAAATGATGAGTGTCTTTATTATGCCAAAGAATGGTGGTATCATCTGCAAAAAAGGTGAATCTACCCACAATATCCAGTAGTGCGAGATCATTCACGTAAAGCAGGAATAATAAGGGGCCTAAGACAGAGCCCTGTGGTACCCCACAATCCAGCAAAGACTCCTGAGAGGTTAGACCATTAGAGTAGACCACCTGTCTACGTTTAGAGAGATAAGACTCGAACCACTTCAGGGGCACATCGCGGAAGCCATATCTTTCTAACTTTCTCAGCAGTATTCTGTGATCCACACAGTCAAAAGCCTTTGATAGATCGCAGAACACCACTGAGGTCCTAGGACTCAGTGACTCAGTCACCTTCTGCCGGCATTTCCGAGCCAATGCAAGTTATGACTCGGCCCTAGTTATTAATGACTGTGAATTGTGACATACTTTATCCAAAATTACCAGCTTTCAAAGGACATCCAAAATATTGTCTTTGATCTATAAATGCAGTGGTTATCTTCATACAGTATCCGAAACAATTTATCTGGGGTATAGACAGAAATCTACACGAGCAACAAGGAACGCAATGATATGATAATACCACATAAACAAGAGAGACGCACTGCTGTGCGCCCCTCCTGTTACCCCACCCGACACATTAACTGACCACGTGGCAATGCGACACAGCGCAGCGACTCGAGTCATTCTTGCCGACGTATGTCAAAACAAAAGACCGTGACAATTATTACCTTTTGAAACATGCTGCCTATTTACACAACCGCAGAGAAAGTACAGATCGTTAAGTGGTACTTTGGGGGTAATTCTGTACAAGATACTAGAAATCTATTCATAGTGGCTTTTGCAGATAGACCTGTACCTACGGAGGCGACTGTCCTTTCAATTATTAATAAATACATTTCAGAATTTCGGGTGTGTGGCAGCACATTGCAAAAAATGTTGTCCCACAAATCCACCACCGCATCCTAGACAAATACCCGAGGAACGGGAAATAAGAGAAACGCAAGTGTGTGCATTGGCAGAAACGACACCTTGTTCGAGTAGACAGATCGCCGACAAAGTGAATTTGAATGAAAGAACTGTAAGGAATATTTTGAAGAGAAACGATTATCATTGTTTCAAAGTCAAGACCACACAAGAACTTTTGCCTGGAGACCACTTCAGATGTATGGAGTTTTGTGAAACGATGGTAGAAAAATGCAATAGGGCATTTCGTGTAAATGATGACTTTCTAAAAAAGGTGTTATTTACCGATGAATCATCCTTCTCAATTCATCGAGAACACAACCCATCCGTAGTACGTTATTGGTCTCGTAAAAATAAACATTTGAGTATTGCTGTGAGGACACAGTACCCAAGAAAATTAAATGTGTGGACGGGACTTTCGGCAATTACGTCATAGGCCCATTTTTTATTGAAGGGAATTTAAATGCAGCAAAATATTTGCAACTTTTACAAAATCAAATTATTCCAGCAGTTCGCACTCTTCTGATTGACTTTAACGACGTGTGGTTTCAACAAGATGGTTGTCCTGCCCACAATGCAGGCACGGTGGTTACATTTTTGAATCAATTATTTCCCGATCGGTTTATTTGTACGCGAGGTACAATCAACTGGCCACCTCGATCGCCAGATGTAGCACCTCTCGATTTTTATTTCTGGGGCATGCTAAAATCGGAGGTATATCGGCATGAGTTCAAACGTGCCACCAATTTAGATGAACTGAGGGTAAAAATTATTCAGTTGTGTGCTCAGGTAACAACAGTTACCCTTGCAGCTACCAGAGCAGAATTGTACAATAGATTCGGCTATTGTTTGGCCCAAAATGGTGGTTTGTTCGAACATTTAATAAAATGATTCCGTACACAAAATATTTAATTTGGTTTGTCTTTTCTTGTAAATATTTTTTTTCTCTCCATTCAAGAAATAATTGTTTTTCTGTTAAAAATAAGTTTTTTGTTTTTATTCTTACAAAAAATTTCGTTTGCTCTTGTTTATGTTCAAGAATATTCTTTTGTTTTCGCGGCCACCACGGCACCAAAGATATTTTGATCTACCTGTTGTCCGACAGATTAAATTGAATCAATGATTCAGTTCAATTTGTTCAAATTATCTGATGTGAAATTATTGTAAAAAATTCTTCTTCATTGCAGCGCACACATTCTCCCGACTGCTGCTGATATGATACTGAAATACTGACGTCCTGAGCTGACCGCCCTGACTCTCCTATCTCTGTGTCGTGACGTCGATATCCCTTCCTCGAGCGAGTCGAGGAGAAATTGTAATGCTCTCTCAACATATAGCAAGCTATTCTTTACGCTCTCATGAAACCACCATACCCAAGATAAATACTTTCCGATACTGTATATGCTTTTGCCAATGTGATATTTCCCTGATAATGCAGTTTTATTTGCATTATGTCGTATTGCCATTTTCTGTTGTACTGTTATTGCATTTCAATGTTTTTTTTTCATATTGTACTGGAGGCATCTATTCAAATAAATAAATAAACATAGGATTACAGTATATACCAGAAATGATTACGTTAATTTTAACTAGCAACAGAAAATAAAACAATTTAGTTGTAAATTTTCCAACCTCCCCTTGTGCACAATCTTTTCACAAAAACACCTGCAGCAGTAATAAGTCAATTATTGTCCGACATCTTGCGGCTATTGTTAATAGTTGAATAGTTATCAAGTTCTAATTCGTGATTTTTTTGTATGAAATGAAAGGAATAGAACTGGACTTTATATTTAAATACTTTTTCGAAATCAATGTATATATTTCTCACCTGTTTTTGTTCCACGATCGGTCTCCTTTTTTCAGACTCCGCTATCCTCTCTTGTAGGGTGAGATTCAGTCGACCTTCTGACCGAGACCCACGACGGTTCAAGGGTGGACCCAGATCCTCCCGACCAGAGCAGGAAGAAATGTCTTCTTCTTCCTCATCTTCTTGAACAATACTGCACTTGCGAGATCTCTGCAAAGATTTAGAACAATTCATATTTTTGGATCTCTGTATTGAAAAATCAGTTTACAAGAAGACTTTTACTTTTTGTCTGAAGACAAAGTATATAATTACCTGCGGTATTTCTCCAGGAGTTCGAGGAACGTTCAACAGACATGGTTTAATGCTTACGGAATTATCATTTTTGGACGCTTGAACATTTGGCGACACTGCTAACTCTTCTGGCCTTTTGGTCCTATTGACTTGTTCTTGCCTCTTAACCTCAATTTTCTCTCAGCCAATAAATAGTATGTAGCGGTTATGTGATTGTATTCATTCCTATCTAAAGATCTGAAATAAATGGAAGGAAATGAGCCCGATTTAGACTATAAAGTCCCACAAATACATTTCAAAAGTACGAAATTGAAATATTCAACATATTTAGCCAATTGCTAAAGGAAGCTGCCAAAAATATTCAGTCACTTGTTGAAATGTTATTTTCAGCAAAGATGTCTTCCCAGCACTGGAAATTTCATGTTATATTATTATTCAAACATTCATCTTTGGATGATTATCATCCATTCAGTAATATTTCCACCACTGGTAACATAATAGACATTATTTTAAAAGACTGTACTTTTTCAGAATTGAGACAGATATTTTGGAGAGCCTTGATAAAGGCAAGCATACTTATTAGACCCTACTAGATTTAATCAAGGAAAATAGAATTTTAGGCAGGAAATGGAACATTCAAAATAAACTCAATTATATCAAAACTCAAAAATTAGGCTCGATTGTTGCGCGACCGATACATGTTCAAACGCTGAATTAGAGGGATCTTTTTTAAGGGAACTGTACACTCAGAAACGCAACTAGCATGCGTGATACAGCATATAAGCCATGACTGGACTATTGGCAATGTCGCAATCCAACGATCACTCGCATTTAGTTGTTCAAGATACAGTGCAGTTTGCTCTGAAAACATTGGCAAGGTATCGTTATTGAATATAAAAAATAAAAAATTTGGAACCAGGTAGTCATACAGCTACATATGCTGATAAGAAAAATAGAAGACTAATGTTAACATCAAGAGAGAATAAATGCGTAGAGTTGAATTGACCAAAAAAAGGGAAATGTTGAGAAAATCGAAGGAAAAGTCAAAAGGTGTAACATATCAACCAAATGTTGGAATTAACGAATCAAGAGCATCATCACAATTATTAAAAAACATCGAATAAATATCAAAAGTATTCCATAGTTTATTTTGATTTAGAAACATCTGGATCAATTCTCTAAATTTTTTAGATTGTTTGGGCAGCATTTGAATAATTTTTTAATTTATCTACAACTCCAAATTTACTTGTTGCGCATAATGCGAGATTCGATTTGTCTAGATTACTAAGAGAAATAATAATTTATTAGAAGATTTTACCATAATAGCACGATTTGTGGATAGCTTAATTATTTTTAGAAAAACGTTCCCAGATCGAAAAGGGCCAGGAATGTTCCAGCTATCAAAATTAGCCAAAGATTCAATACCAAACGAAACATCAGATAATTTTCGCAAAGCGATGTATGCATTTTGCAAAAATGAGTTCGATTCATTAGTAAAGAGTCAGAATTATCAATATACATAAAATCATATAAAGAATGTATTTCAGAGTGACTTGAGAACAAAAGAATATCTTTTAATTAACCTAATTTAAGTGCCTTAAAAAAATTTATATCACGGGATTTATTGAAAAAATTGAGCAACAAAATATAACATTTGATTTTCTGAAACAAATGTATCACGATGAAGTAGAAGAAGCTGTGATTAATCACCTAACTGAAAAATTGGAGAATGGAAAACCTAGAGTTACTAAAAATAGGAAAGCATTAACTAAAATCATTAATAATTTAAAAATAAATGTTTAGTCAATCAAGTGATTATTTAGTATAATAGTTGAAAATAAATAATATTACATTCATTTCTTGACATGTTTTTTGGGTAACCTTCCACAGTCTGAAAATGAAAATATAATCAGGAAAATCTATACAAGTGTAGAAAGGGAAAACTAATTAGTTCACCCCGATAAGTTATTGCGTTCACCAAATTATATTTCCTATAGAAAAATGATTCAATTTGTCAATAACTTGTCGTTTTCTGAATTTGCCTATCAAACATTTTTTTTTTTAATATAAAAGATACTTCTCTATATAGTTTTTTCAGACTGTGGAAGGTTACCCAAAAAACATGTCAAGAAACGTTGTTCCTCCACAAAAAACAACATTCATTCAATAATTACATTCATTGTTGTTTATATTGTAAGATATCTGAATCATTTTTGTTTATGCTTAAAAATATTCGAATTATGTTATACGTACATGTGTTGTACAAATGTATAAATAAAATAAAGTTTATGCACTATTGTTTGCAATTACTAGCTAAAACTACATTTTATTTTATATCTATTCCTATTGAAATTTGTTTACAATGCATCATATATTCATCATCTGCGACTGAAAGATTAACTTTAGTCACTATCTTCCATTGTTCAAGATAACCTCTTGCGAGGTATTCATGTTGCAAAGAAAAACATTCTCAATTAAAATTTGAACAAAAAATTTTTTCTGAAAATTGAAAAATCTACGACAATAATGAAGTTATTTTTGTAACAGAAAACAACTACTTCCCCGGCTTAAGCCACACTGGACATTGAAGTTATCCAAATTGGAGTTCCCCAAGGAACCGTTCTATTTATCACATATATCAACTCAATGTTGGACTCTTCTATTGATGGAACTATAATATCCTATGCCGACGATACCATTCTTATATTTGATGATTCAACTTGGAACCAAGTGATAAGTAAAAGTGAAAATGGCATCCTCAATGTGAAAAATTGGCTAGATCATAACAAACTATCACTAAATGTCAAAAAAACAACATATATTGCTTTCTCATTGACAAATTCCAATAGGCCCAACTACAAACCCTTCAAATTCCAAATAGAACTTGAAATAGAAGAATCAGAAGCCACTCATATCTGGAATTACTAGGGATATAAATCTTAAATGGAAAATTAAAACAACGATTACAAGACTTATACATAAATTCTATGAACCAGAAAAATTATGAACAAAATGCTGCTTTTGATGGTTTATATAGATGAATCAATCATAAAATATGGTATTCTGGTCTGGGGTGGGCTCTATAGTAATGCATTGAGCCCTCTCAATGTCATACAAAATTATCTATTGAAAATAATATTTCGTAAAGGTAAATTACATCCAACTGAAGAATTATATAACAATATTGAAACTCCCAATGTCAGGATGCTTTACTTCCACAGTAACTGTACCTTTTAATACAAACACCAAGAAATGAAAACTTTTTTCCCTCGTACCTACAATACCAGACAAGTTACAAGTAAACCATTCTAAAAAATCAAAGATTTGCTAGATGTCTTGTTTCAAAAATATTCAATATTTAGCCACCAAAAATAAGAAACATAGTTAACTATAAATTGTTTTCCAAAGAATGTAAGATCCATACACAAAAAACTACTCAAAAAACATCATTTAATTATGACCTTTTACCTAAATTGATCCCGCTACAGATTTACATATTGTTCACCAGCTTTACAGCACAGCACTCTATTGAAGTAGCTCAAGTATTTTTACAAGCTTTTATTTAAATTGCTTCTTTGTATGCCATTCTTTTCAGTTCAAAATTTGGAATGACTTTTGGAGCACTTGCCGACATCCGAAATTAGGCAGGTGTTCATAATTCCGCTGACAATGCATTAGAAATTTTTGTTAGAGAAAAAAACAAAATGGCAGACCAGTTGTGATTATGGTACGATTCGATTCAAAATTGGTTGTGGGGTTTTGGGGTCGGAGATTATGAATTTTTTATCAAAATTCACAAATTTGAAATGACGGACGAGTTTTGTAATTATGGCCCCATTCGATTCAAAATTGGTATGTCGGGGTTTTTGGGCTTGGAGGTTATGAATTTAGTCAGAGATTCTTGATTTTTAGTTAAAATTCATAAATTTAAAATGGCAACTCCAAGATGACGGATGAGATAATCTTTAGATGGTCTCCTCATTGAAGACTAGATAGCTCAGAACTTACAGGAAAAAAAGGCCTCATAATAAGATGCTTTAACAAAAATGCATAGATTGAGGAGTGCTTAAGTACTAAAAAGACAAAATAAAATAATTAATGAAAAAGCTTTTTAAGACAAGCTTTTATTCAAATGCACAAAAAGTAAAAAATAATTGTAGAGTATTACATCCAAAGAAACTGTTTTTTTACTTTTTAGTGCATTTCAATAAAAGCTTGTCTTCAAAAAGGTTTTTTATTAATTATTTTTTACTCTTTTCTAATTAGATAATACAATAACATTTACTATTAAACTATTTTAATTAAACTTATCTTTAGTTGCACATACAGGTCCTATAAGACCTAGGTGCTTATATGATATAAATTAATACGATATATTGTCAAAATGTATCGAACACCCCGTAGAGTAAATCAATCAGTATAATATTCAAGTGGGTCACAATGTTGTTATTCTGCACAACACGAATTAGTGTTAAACATAAACAAGAGTTGTTAAAAGTGACTGATGGTTTGGTCAGGCTTTTTGCCGTGCCCAAAGCTAGATTGGGAAATGGGGGAGTTAGAGAGTTAGGAAGTTAAGAAGCCCTGTTATCAATTGAAGATCATGGTTTTTGGAATTATTCCCAATTTATTTCTGTAAGTAAAAATTATTTTTTCTATACATTCGAAATTCATAACTACTAGAAGGGATTCATTGTTCTATTTTTCATTTCTAGTTCATTCAATTCTTGTAGTCCTTGTAATAAATATTTTTCTATATTTTTATACAAAGTATTTTCAATCAATAAAATCCTGGCAACTCTCATCGATCAGTCACTCCAACAGGGGGGTCTTTCCTGATTTTCTAAAAACTTCAATTATAGTACCACTTCATAAAGTAGGCGACCCTGCAGACCTGTTAAACTATCGTCCAGTATCTCTCATACCCACCTTGGCTAAAATAATTGAAAAATTAGTTCAGAAGAGAATTTTGGAATTTATACTTAGAAATAAAATCTTGAGCGAGAACCAGTTTGGCCGAAGAACACTAACGACGCAATATTTTCCCTTCTTAATAAAGTTTATAACGAAATTAATGAAGATGAGGCAGCTGCAGCAAATTAATATATCTGGTATACATTATTTGCCGACGATACCACCATATTTTGGCATGACAAAGATGAACAAACATTACATCACAAGATTCAAGAAGACATCGAACAAATTAAAACCTGGTGTGATGATAACTTACTGGTCTTCAACCCTATTATAACAAACCTATTAACATTCCTCTGCGAGCTTTCTGCCCTGAGCCTAGGCCCTCATAACATTGAAAATGTTTCTCTCACTAAATTTCTCGGACTTAATATTGATAATAAATTACAATTCAGTGACCATGTCCCGAAGTTGTGCAAAAAATTGTCATCAGGTTGCTTCACCATCAGGATAATATCACATGAATTGGGTTTCACAGCTGCTAAATCAGTTTACTTTGCCCTTATTGAGGCCCACCTGGTCTATGGCATAGCCTTCTGGTGCAGGTTGTACAAAAAAGAGCCATTATGGCCCTCTGTAAAGTGAAAAAGCATGATTCTTGCAGAGATCTATTCAAAAATCATAGAATCCTCACAGTTATCATCATTCTAGAAACCACCTGCATTATACACAAGAATCTCCACAAATATAATGCACTGTCCTCATACCATAACACACGATCCTCGCCAAAATTGAGATTATCCTTACCTAGCCCTAAAAACAATCTTGTTAAGGTAAGGAATCTCTCATTTATAACGGTCTAAAAATGTATAACCAGTTACCAATACATTTAAGGTAAATCGAATCTCTTGGATTATTTAAAAAAATTGTAAAAGAATTGCTTCTTATCCATCCATTCTACAATACGGAAGAATTTTTTAATAGTGAACCTTTTCGTCAGCACTAAAATATGCTTTTCTCCTTATTTTGAGTATCAATTTTAATATGTTTGCATCATGTGGTTGTACCTGCTTCTCATTTTACTTAAACTAGTTAACATTTTTGCTTGTACATTTTACCTATACAAATTTTAAAACACCTGTATCACTACCATTTTTAGTGTTTTTTCTATTTTTATTACTTAATTTTAGGTTTTACGTTTTAACTTTTAGAACCACTACAATGGCTTTGTCGATAAGAATTGTTTTTTCGGGCAATAAAGCATATTTGATTGATTGATTGATCAGAATCTACCTAGTAAGTCGTGAACCAAGCTCAATTCACGACAATATTTACTACTTATATGTGTTACCAGTGTTCATTATTTTGTAAATCACTTTCATTGAATAAATTGAAATAGTTAGATAGTGTAATTAAACAGAACCTTTCAAGTAGATAGTTAATTAATTAAAGAGGTTAAAAGAAATCAACAGAATTATCTGAAAAGTAGTAAATACTAAAAAATGATCTTACTCTTGTATTTCTTCTTTTGTAGCTATGTTTCCATTCACTATTTTTTGGATAATCAAATTGTGATCCTCTTCGGACAGTTGTTCTTTCGAAACGAGTGGTAAGGAATCAGCAGTATCCTGTTTGGTACCGCTGCTGAGCCAAGGATGATTCGATATCTCGGCTAATGTTGCTCTAGTTTCGGGGTTTCGCAACAACATCCTGCAAATTAACCTGCAAAAACATCAAAGATTTTGTGAAACATGACAAATTATAGATGCGATATATTGTCAAAAATGTATCGAACACCCCGTAGAGTGAAACAATCAGTATGATTTTCAAGTGGGTCACAATGTTGTTATTCTGCAAAACACGAATTAGTGCCAAACATAAACAAGAGGTTTTAAAAGTGACGACTGATGGTTTGATCGGGGAGTCGATGTTGGGTTTTTGCCGTGCCCAAAGAGATTGGGAAATGGGGGCACTTAGAGACTTGAAAGGTTAAGAAGCCTGATTATCAATTTGAAGAGTATGGTTGTTAGAATTAGTCCACAGTTATTTGTGTAAGTGAAAAATATCTTCTATACATTTGAAATTCATAACTAGGTACTAGAAGGGATTCATTGTTTCATTTTAATAAATATTTTTCTATATTTTTCAATTATTAAAGGGTCAGAATCTACCTAGTTAGTCGTGAACAAACCCAATTCACGACCATATGGCAAGATCCATAATTTGCAAAGTTAAACTCAATCTAGTACCATGATATTCAAAGATAAAAAATCTTCCTACACATTATTAGGTATCCAAACAATTCGTTGTTATGAATCATGGCACCGAAATCACTACACTTTGCATTTAAGTTTTTTGAAAATATAAATTCTTCTCGAAAATTAAAAACAACTTACTTTCTACAGTTCTGGGATACATGTGGGGGAATATCATATTTACAGTCCATGATCATTGTAAGCGTTTCAGAGTCATTGGCTTCCTGGAACGGAGCTTGGCCACAAACTAACATGTAGAGAATTACACCTAGAGACCACACATCTGAAACAATTTTTCATAATCTAAAATTAACAATTCAATAAATTTCATAATATGAAATGAAATGCATAAAGCACACAAAGTCGTCTTCACAAAGGGTTCAATATAAATTGAAGGTAAAATCAAAAAAACACAATTGTCACAAATGTTTCTTTCTGATAAGCTGATATGTTTAAATTCATGTTTCCGCTAACAATCCATACGTTTCAGGCTTTTTGGCCCTCATCAGTACGGAGCAGTCATCAGCCAGAGATCCGGAGAGCTCTGGCCGAAGCGAGACACAACATAAATAAAATCATCATCGAGCTTAAAACATCTTTAGGTGCGTCGGAAATGATAACTTTTAACCGGCGACACCTAGTGACAGAAAGAAACACCGGTTGAAAGTTATCTTTTCTGACGCACCTAAAGATGTTTTAAGCTCGATGATGATTTTATTTATGTTGTGTCTCGCTTCGGCCAGAGCTCTCCGGATCTCTGGCTGGTGACCTCTCCGTACTGATGAGGTCCAAAAGCCTGAAACCGGTATGCGGATTGTTAGGCGGACACGACATGAATTTAAACATAATCGAGCTTATCAGAAAGAAACATTTGCGAACAATATCAATTTATATGGAAGTTTGCATGGATTGTCAGGTGAATATCATTCAACGTTCTGCGTGGTATTTGCTAGGAAAGTAATTGTGTTTCAATTTATATTGAACCTTTTGTGAAGACGACTTTGTGTGCTTTATGCATTTCATTTCATATCTTATACCCCTTCATATGGCTTTTTCTTTTATTAAATTTAATAATGTTTATTAATGTCAATAATCACATAATCGATATGAATAGCATTTTTGCAAGGATATGTAGGAAGGTATGCTACCTGGTCAAAAAAAGAAACACTGAATACAGAGAAGACTCTGCTTATGGAGTTCAGTATCTGATCCAATGATGAAAATATTTCTATTTTTGATAGTAAGGAATTACACATGGTCTGAACAGACATTGTAAAATTCCGGGTATTTAGGTTGATGAGAGACTGCGCTCAGTTGATATCCTATGTAATAGACTCAAAAAAATTCTTATGCACTTAGATTTGTGTACAACTACTGTAACAATTGTTAATGAGTTTATACTATGCAATATTATGTTGGGGGAATAAATTATGTTGGGGGAATATATTATGTTGGGGGAATAGCCCTCTAGTAAGAAGAGTTTTCACATTGCAAAAATTTGCTGTAAGCATTATGACAAAATTAAACTAGATGCAATCTTGCAGGCAAGCTTTTTGTGACCTCAAAATTCTGACCTTGGCAAGCCTATGAGGCATATATTTTTGTTTATAAAAACAAATGCTCATTTGTCAGCAACAAAATCGACAAATATATTCAACTCGTTCTAAAGGCTCACTGAGGTTCCAGTACAACACAGAATAAACAACCATCAAAAAACCTAAGATTCATGGGCCGCAAAATCTTGAATGCACTGGACATAGATGTGCAGAATGCTCCCAATCTATCTATATTCAAATCAAGACTGAGGCACTTTCTCCTGGAAAAAACACTCTTTATGAATTTTTTAGCTGAATTTTGTATTCTGTGTCTACCAGATTTAAGTGTGCTTATATTGTTCTATACATGTCACATTTCAACAATAGAAATAAATGAATTATTATTATTGTTATTTTCTTTTAACGTTGGCCTATTTCTGCTACCTAGGATAATCTCCGACGCCGGTGAGCACACTTCCCCCATCCGGTCATTTTGCGCAATCCTCTGTTGTTTCAGAGGTAGGGATCTTTAACAAGCTCAACATCCATGAACTCCGGACCGCCATCTTAACGTCCCCTCCGAAAGACGGCATTCAGTGCATTTTTAACGTGCACCTTCCTTAGCAGGTGGTCACCCATCCAAGTACTAAATGCACCCGGTGTTGCTTGGCACAGTTATCGATAAGACTCTCGTCAACCTGACAGCCATCGGTGCCCACTATTATTGTTATTATTATTAGCCTTTTAGTAAACAACTTTATTTCCAATTTTATATCCAAAAGTAACATGCTCCCACTTTTAATCTGAATGACCATTTTGATAGATATAATCTGTAAAAATCTCTCAACTTTTGCAAGTCCTAATCTTTATATATCTTTTTGAGAAATGCTTTATTCTTTTAGATATTTCATATCAACAAGATTGTATTTTTGAATATTTTTGTCTCTTAACCAATGAAGTTCCTCCATATACATAAGAACTAGAACTGAAAAATCATTCTGGAATTTTGAATTAGGAAGAAAGTCATTACTGAGACAAAAAAAAATTACAATAATAGCCAGGGTTCGTACATTTGGACAATTGTCAATGGGCTAATGTACTGTATGCTTTATATTTCCAGTAAATATTAACACAAATGGAGGCTTACTCTTACCTTCAATTTTTATCGGTTGAACCATGATTTTTTCAACATAAAAATTGAGGAAAAAAACCAGCAAAAATTTTAATAATAGTAAAGTTTTTATTCGAAATGCAATCAAACCTCTCATTCAAAAATTTTCCTCCCTGTATACTTTTTAAATTTTTACTCATATGAGCTTGTTTACTAAATTACTGACAACTGACGAATCTTACCTACAGCTGGTGCATCATAAGAATCTCCTAAAAGTATTTCAGGTGCGGAATAAGCTAAACTACCACATGAAGTTTCTAATTTTTGTCCTGGATAGAACTTATTGCTGAAACCGAAATCAGTCAGCTTGACAATGCCTTGTTTCTTGAAAAACACCACGTTTTCCGGTTTTAGATCTCTGTGGACAACGTGCAACTGGTGGCAGTACGATATGGCTCTGACTATTTGCGTAAAATACTCTTTTGCCATGTTTTCCGGAAGACCTGTGTCATGCCTCATGATGTATTCGTACAAATCGCCGCCGTCTCCAAGTTCCAGTACCAGATAGAGTTTAGTTGCCGTGTCGATCACTTCATATAGCCGGACCACGTTGGGATGTTGAACGAGTTTCATGCACCGCACCTGTGACCAAAGAGAATGTTAGATATAAGCCTAGATAATTAAGGGGAATTTTTTTTTCTTATTTTATCAGACACAACTCTGCAAAAATAAACTGTTTGGAAGATTTCCACTGAATTGATAATCGTAATAGTACTGAATGTAATATAAAACATTTTTTGATGATATTCACATCACAATTAGCAGATTCAGATTTTTTTTTAATTTAACGGAAAATAGGTGTAAATTGCCGTTTTTTAAAACTATCTATATTCAAAGTTTCAATTATTCTATCAATATTAAAAAACAATAAAAACAAATAAGAGATAAATAGAATCGATGACATTGCTATTTTTGACAAAAAGCTTCGTTTTGTTGGTTTCCGTATGGACTAAAAAGTTAAAAATAATAAGAATAAAGTCATTGACCAAAAATTTCCTCTTATGTAAAAAGAGCGAGGGGGCACCTTACTTTTCATGAAGAATCTACCTTTACAAATAGCTAGCGATAAAAAACTTAAGATAACTGATATCAAGCATCCCACGCTTTTTCACATAAGAGGAAATTTTTTGGTCAATGACTTCATTCTTATTATTTTCAACTTTTTAGTCCATATTGCTATATAAACGTGTTTTTTTATTTTTTTTTACTATACATTTATTTTTGTGATATGTTCTAGTCTTTTGTATCAATTAGAAGCAACTTTTATCCAATTTAAAATTTAAAACAATTTTTAAAATAAAAAATTAAAAAAATAAATCGTAATCAATAATTTCAGTTACTTCCAATCAAACCAATCTTTTTATATCAAATGTAAACAGCAAGGAGATATCTATAGATTCTAAAAAAAAAGAGAGGTGGTTGACTAATTAAATATATAACAGAAACCGCCTACGAGTAAAAACTCAAGAATATCATTTTTTTCTGAAATTCAACTATATTTCTAAACAACTGAAAAATAAAAATAAGTTTGGTTTTTTTCTTAACAAGGTTTTGCTGGATTATAAAAATGACCTCACTTAAATTACTCTAAAGTGCAGATACAACAATTAATATATTGCTCACAATTACTTTCACCTTGAAAACATTTACTGTTTTATGTACTCCATCGATTCAAGTACAATATAAAATATTTTGAAGAAAATAATCTTAAAAAGAGAATGTATCACATAAGCAGTGACAAAAGTTTCTTATGTTGTATCTGTCCTATTTATAGTGGAAGATAATTATATTTTCTGGAAACATCTTGACAAACCAAAATGTTATTGCTGATATCAATACTGACGACATTAGTGAATAATGCAGAATAATCATGAACAATTTAAAGTTCACTTATCCTGAATATTTGACATTTTTTACGCATGTTTTTTTTTACTTTTCTCCAAAGATATCTTTTGATATAATGGACAGATCGAAAACAAACAGAAGCTGTACTATATATTGATGAATACCTAATTATAGGACTGTTGAAACTACATCTTGCCAGTAGTTCACTTAAAAAAATAAATATAAGATTCAAGAGCTGCACATAAACTCAAGTCAGATGAAAAATTCAAATGAGCTAAAATTATAGTCAACATAAAAAATCAATTTTATTAATCCTGTGAGGAATGGGTCATAGAGTAAGTTTTTTTTAATTGAAATATTTCTTTTACTATATTTTAGATAATGATTTTGATTCTTGCTTTAAAGTGGAATTTGTTTTTTTTCTGTTTTTCTTTATGTTGTTCCATCGAGGTTATGCCTGGGACTCTCTCCGCTTCCCGTTAATCCTTTATTACATTAATCCGTTTTCCCGCTATCATGTTATCCCGTTATCCTGTTTTACCGTTATCCAATTATCCCACTATACTGTTATCAACTTATCCCATTATTCCTTTATTCCGTTTTCTCGTTATTCTTTTTTCCTGTTTTCCCGTTATCCTATTTTCCCGTTATTCCATTTTCCCGTTATTCCATTTTCCCGTTTTCCCTTTATTGACAGCGCGAAAATACTTCAAATATAATAATAACTTTATTGTCCCAAGAAACATTACATGTTTATGGTTAGGGACTAAACTAGTTATAAGATAAAAAAAATACATATACATCATGGAAGCAGTCAAAAACGAATTGTGGATTCACAATAGTTCAAGAAAGTATATATACTAAGGTGTAACCAAATAAACATTTTTAATTATTTTGATGTGTAAATAAAAAAAAAATATATTTATAAATTTTTATCCAGTTGATTGAAGTGTATATTTCAGTTCGATTTTGAATTTCGCCATTAATTAATTATAAATGATTATTCCATTATGGTAAATACATTTCTTTCCAATTTCGGATTTAACCTTACTAATGGATAAAAAATTTGTTTGCCTAGTGGCATAATTATGAATTTTGTCCATTTCAGTGAAACTTATATTAGATGTTTTTTTTATTTTATTTTTGACAAAATGAAAGAAACAACATATTTTGAGTTTGTAGAGAGAATTTAAATTCAAAAGCCTTTTTGGTTTATACAAATTTATTGTTGCTTCCAGATGTGGTAATTTATATATACATTTTATTGATTTATTTTGTAATGATTTTAATAGTTTTAAAATGGAATTATTTGCAGTTTCCCATATAGAAATGAGATACTGCAAGTGTGAATAAATTAAACTAAAATAGATGTTTTTTAAAAAAATTAGTGGTATATAATTTCTTATTCTATAAAGAATGCCTATGAAAGGTGATATTTTCTTCCGAATTTTTTCGATGTGCTTATTCCATGATAATTTTTCATCGATATAAAGTCCTAAAAATGTTGTTGATTTAGTGTAATTTATGATATTTTTTTCGAAATGAATGGAACTGGTGGGAGTGTTAATTGTTCTTTTAGAAACATTCATGTAGAAAGATTTATTGAAATTAATGGTCAATTTATGTTGCTGTAGCCAAATGAAATTTTTTTTTATATCATTATTCATGTAGTTTTGTATTTTTTTATAATCGTTCGAAAAGTACATAATTGTAGTGTCATCAGCAAATAATTTCATTCTTCCTTCTAATTTTGATTTTGAAAGATTGTTTATATATATTAAGAATAGTACAGGACCAAGAATATCTGTGTATACCAATTTTCATGGCGATCTGTTGAATTGTGTAGAAGTTGATGCACTGCCGCGCCATCTAGTGGCGAGTTTAAGTAAAATAGATAGCATAAAAACCTTCTCTATGGAAAAATACTATCAAACAAGGAATCGACCAAAATCAACCTATTGTCAGTTATGATCAAGTGCATAAAAAAATAATAATTTTTGTAGATTGTCCGAATTTTCCGTATTTCCTTTGTAACTGTCCCGATGTTTTTTTCCTGAATACTTTTCCAGGACTATAACGAACAAAACAAAAAAAAAAGAATCACGCATATCCATCATTCGAATCGTGAGTTATGGTCTTGAGTTCATCAAAAATCCCATGGAAAAAAGAATTTTCCAATTTTCCGGGCACCTTTCTATAAAAACCTTCTCAGACTATTACGAATAGTTCAAAAAAAAAAAAATTTGGCAAATCGGTACAGCCGTTCTCAAGTGATGTGTTTATAATCCAGCCAAAATAAACAAAAAAATAGTGGTAGGTTTACAATAATTCGCATAAAGCTGAAAATTGGAACAGGTCTTAAGTACATTATTACAAATAAAATATCAAAAATCCTCACTGATCCTACGTCCTATGTCAATAGCATCGGTTTTCTGCATTTTTCTCCTAAACAGTGAGTGTTATCATAAAAATAGATGAGACAAAAGGTGTAGAACTTGCAATTATCTACAAAAATTGTATCCACACTTATTTCCCTACGAGTCCCCATTCCTGAGATATCACCATTTCAAACATCGAAAATACTAATTTGCACGCCTACGCCATCATCGATGGAGGATGTGTGTGATCGAGAAGAAACATTTAACGTTATTTTTGATAAATACGTTCAGTATAGACATTTTGGTCATAGAGTGACTATAGTATTTGATGGTTATACTGATTATGAGAAAAACATTGAAGCTGCAGAACAACGTCATCGAACTACAATAAATCTTTCATCTTCTGATGTCATTTTTGACCAATTTATAACAGTTCCAACAAACCAACAACAATTTCTCGCAAATACTCATAACAAGTCTCGCTTCATTTCAATGTTATGTGAAAAATTCACAACTGCGAACATTTTAGTGAAACAAGCTTATAATGACACTGAGGTTCTCATAATTGAAACAGCAGTACAACAAATACAACTATCGTTGCTGGTGAAGATGTTGATTTGTTAATACTACTGACTGCACGAACTCCAATTGATAAATTGTTCACTTTTTGAAACCTGGGAAGGCTCAACGACAAACAAAAATATCTTCATCGAAAAGTTCATTGCTTATTCAAAATGTCAAAATCATATATTATTTTTACATGCCATAACTGGCTGCGATACTACATCAGCAATTTTCAAACGGGATTAAACAAAAGTTTTTAAATTGTTTGAAAAACATGATTTAATTGATTGTGCAGACGTATTTAAAAAGATTGACTCTTTTCCACAAGTCATCATCACAAACGGGATTCGCTTACTTCTTGCTATATATATGGAGCTCCAAAAAAATTGGTTGTTTAGACAAGTATAGATATTCAAATGTTGTAAAAAATACACGGGACATTAAAGAGTACAACTATATTGTTTTCTCCAACATCTGCTTATCAACACTTATATCGAGTATACTATCAAGTTCAAGTGTGGCTAGACAATCAACTGAACTCAGAAGACTGCGGTTGGAAATTAATAGATAATAGAGAGAGAGAGAGAGAATATATGTTTATTGTACATAAGAAAAAATCTTGTTGACAAACACATAAATAAAAATTCACAGTATGCGAATGAACATAAGTCACTGTCAAAAATTGATAACCACGTCACAGGATAAAAACAAATATAAAAACAAATGGTGAGACTTAATTAAATACTTTCACAAAACCACGTCACAGGATAAAAATCATAGAATTCAATCAAGCTGTAGTAGTCCTTATCACTAAGTAAAGTTTTTAGTTTGTATCTAAAAACCTGGAGATTTCTCTCTTTCATATCACTTGGTATTTTATTATACATTTTCACTCCATTATATATCAGAGAATCTTTTACTAGGTTGGAAGTGGGTATGGGGAGCTTTAGGCTATTTTCGTTCTGGCGAGTATTGTAGGGGATGTTGTTGATTTCATATTCCAATCTATTTTTATGAATTACAGACACTGTCTCCAATATGAAAATTGAGACAAGAGTTAGGATTTTTTATCTTTAAAAAGAGGTTTACAAGAATCTCTCCATTTGGCTTTGCAAAGGTATCTAATTGCCCGTTTTTGAAGCACAAACACTGACTGGAAGAGTTGATTGTTACATACCCCCCAGAAAGATATGCCATAGTGTAAATGGGAGTCTATAAGTGCATAATAAACAGATTTGGCAGCAGTAGATCCTAATTCGTTTGATACTGTCCTCATAACATAACAACCAGAAGCCAGTTTTTTATTTAAATGAGTTATATGCTCTTCAAATTTCAGATTACTGTCCAAAAGTAATCTCAAAAATTTTGCTGAGTTCTTGTTTACCACGAGTTGGCTTCCCAAATGCACATTTGATATACAACATTTGAATGTAATAACACTTGTTTTTTTTTGAATTCAGAGTGAGTAAATTAGAGTCGAACCAATTCTGGATTGTAACCATGTCGGGAAAATATCATTTCGTCTCAATTTACTTTTATCTTTATGGTGCCATAGTATGGTGGTGTCAGCAAATAACGTGAACCTTCCGGAAATTGGTAACATGGTCAGATCATTTATATATAAAAGGAACAAAACAGGACCCAGCACCGAGCCTTGTGGTACTCCACTTTTATTTTCTGCAGTATTTGAAGATGTTGTTAGTCTCACATACTGCTTTCTATCAGAAAGATACGAAGTGAACCATTTAAAAGTGTTTCTCTGAATCCATATTAATTGAAGTTTGCACAGCATACTCGTGGTTGACACAATCGAATGCTTTGATAGGTCACAGAGCACTGCGCGACAGCTTCTTTATCATTGATATCTCTGTAAATCATTGACATAACTGAATGTATTGCAGTTGTATTCTTCGATTTCTGAAAACCGTACTGCTGTGCACTCAGTATTCTGTTATGTATCAAAAAATTCCATAACTCTTTTTTCACCAGTTTTCGATAATCTTCGCTAAGGTGGGTATTAATGAAATAGGCCTAAAATTGGCTGGATCTTCTTATCACCCCTTTATGGAGAGGGATAACAACCGAGGTTTCAGGAATGAAGGAAAATAGCCTTGTGCAAAGGAACTATTTATGAGTTGGGCAAGAATACTGAGTACACTATCAGGAGGTTAACAAAAATGTTTATAGAGATATCATCTAAACCAGCGCATTTTATTTTTTTTTTATAGTGGAAATAACTTCTTCAGTCTCATATAAGTTGGTGTCATAGAGTATGAGATTGTTATCAACTTGATGTCTCTGATATAGTTTAAGGGATTTTGCATAGGAGATATTTTACTAGTTAGCTTTTCTGCTACTGTACAATAATAATTATTGATTATGTTAAGTTCTAGTGACGTTTCGGTGCGTTTTGAGGTTTTTCCTTTCCCCCTGAGCTCATTTACTATGGTCCAGCATTCTTTCACTTTGTTATTTGCATTCTCCATCCTACTATTGTAGAACCTATCTTTGGAGCCAATTCAAACTTTACTCCCACCTGCTCCAGAAAAACATCTCAACACCATTTTCTGCAATTGCAAAAAGAGTTGTAGTGCAAACTGTGGCTGTAAAGTCGGATTATTCTGCTCACCAGTATGTACCAATTGTCAAGGCCAGTCTTGCTCCAATGTTGAATAAAATGCAACAGATGATGATTCTTATGATATCAATGAGGAGACAACTGCATCTTTCTTAGAACAATTTACAGATATCCAGCAAGAAGAATAAATAAATAAACACTTTATTGTCCAAACAGGAGTACACCCAATTATAGGACAGATTAAGACAGATTGTGATATGTGTTGAGACGGTGTGACCCGGGGTCTTGTTAGATTACATAAATTCCTAGAAATTGGGGGAGGGGTAGGGGGAAAGATTTTGTTATAGACAGAAATGAAAAAAAGAAACTAGCATTATGAAGTCAACTATGGAAACCTCAGAGCACCGTCTGAGGATGTACTATGATTCAGAGGAAAAATATCCCAAGCCTGTAGTTAGAATCTCCATCGCACTTCAAAGAAGAGGTTTCCGATGACAAGAATCTAGCAGAAAGTAAGTAAAATTCCTTCGATGATTTCTTTCCCTCTCCGCCACTGAAGTTATGGAATCACACGATAACTTAACACAAGTCTAAGACTGTAAGAATGGAACAAGGTGAGTATGAATCACTTCATAGGTATGGGGTCCATACACTTCATAGGTAACGTTGTATGTATCTTACGATTACACTTCAGCACTACACTACCATCTCCCAAGCACATTATCCTAACTATTTGATATCTAGAATCAAAATACACCCTTCATTGACTAATTTGAGCCTACAAATATCAATCTTAGTAATAGAAAGGACAAATAGGGGAATACAGGTAGAAAAAAACGAATCTTGGGACTTTATAAGCATGTAGGAATTACCTGCAACTTCTACGCTACCCTACAATCTTTCAATAATGTCTCTCTACTTATTTCACACCTTAAATGAAAGAATATACTTTCTTGATAAAGCTGAGGGAAAAAATAGTAATTTTAGAGTTAGAAAGCTAAATCTAGGGGATATTATGAACAAATAGGGTTGACACCTTTAACTTTGGCCACCCCCCATCTTCCTGTAATGTTTCCCTACTAGTCCAATATATCCATTGATAGAATACACTTTTCTCGCGCTGACATGCTTTTTTACCCAAATTTCAAAGCTTGGGGTTGGGGAAAAAAGAGTTTCAAAAAAAGGTGTCCTAAAGCTGCTACCCATAAACAAGACGCCCAAAAACCAGGTTTAGAGTAAAATTTTCCCCTTTTATGGGATTTACCAAAGGGAAACCTGGTACAAATTATACCACAAACATCTTGGGGTCACTTTTATTTTTTTTCCGGGGGGGGAAATCCACTCGGGAAAAATTGAATATTGGCAGTTTAAAAAGAGGTTTTTTAAGTTGGGAAACAAATTCTGTCCCCCTAGAAAACACCTTTTACTATATAAGCCCCCGAATCAGCCTTTAAACCCAATTCCAGCACCTGAATCGAAACCATCTCCAGACGATGAACTAACCCCTTTTGGAATTTGGGGTGAAGAGGACGGATCCAAAATGGAATTTAAAGTACAACACAAGTACCTTGGGGAAATCCAGGTCCGAATGAATAAAAAATGAAAACAAAATTTAAAAAATTCGAATTTTCTACTTTTTCCCCCTTTTTTTGATATTCTCCATTCATTATCACTAACCAGTCAACCCCAGAAATTATAAAAATCAGATTTTTGGGCCCCGATTAGTTTTGAGTCTTATTTTTTAACATAAAAAAAAAATAGAGAGTTTTGGGGAAAACCCGGGAAAAAGTGGAACGGGGAAAATTTTTTATTATTGTCTCATTGTTGCTTCTGCCATAAAAAAATTTTTTTTCCCAAAAATTAGTAATACAAAAAAAAAGGGCCGTGGAAAGTAACGGTTTGTGGGTAGGTGCACTCCAAAACATTCATTTTCCCTTCACGTTTTTCCCTGCAAACCCTTTGTTTGGGGGGGTAAATATATTTGGGGGGACTATTCACACACGTTTTTGGGGTAAATTCTATGGAATTTTTGGGAAGATATCGGGCAAAAGAATTTTCGGGGCGGGCTAAAAAAATTTGAAGCCCCCCCTGGACCTCAAAGAATATTGTAAAGATGGAAAAAAATTTAAATTTGATAAATTTTTTCCGGTTTTTTAAAAAAGAAAAATTTTAAAGGTGGAATATATCTGGGGGCATTTAAAATTTCCCATGGGGGACCACTTAAACCCCGCAAAATATATATTGGTCTAGAATTGGTGTTGCATTTGACTACCCCCAAAACACGAAACTTAAAAAGCTAAATTTTAAAAAATGTTGAAATGGATGTTTCAGTGCTACTCTCTGCTAAGCATAGACCCCCGGGGGTTCCCAAAGAACTCTATAAAAAATTTGAACGCACCCAAAAAGGGCAGGATGGAAGGGGGTTTTCTAGTATGGGTGCACAAAAAAAACCCGGGCCGGGTCACTGGGGCCCCTGTGAGCCCCGAACCCCCTTTTGGGCGGGGGAAACGATTTGGGGCCTTCATTCTCTCAATTGGCGATAATCGATCTATGAATATACCCTTGAAAACACCGCAAGGTATTTTGGGAGAAAAAAATGTTACAACTAAAGATATATTCCAAATCACCTTTATATAATCCAATTTTCATCACTTCAGAAACACTTTTTAAAGATCAACTTAGATTCGAAACCAGAGACGATTTTTTTTTTTCGAACTCTTATAACTTGCAATATTATCTTGGGAAAATGTAAAGCCTTTAATCGTTGAATTGTTTTCAAACAAGTGGAGATTGTAACTCTTTTTAAATATGTTTTTTATTTAAGTTTGTTTTTTATTTCTTTCAGTGAAATGAACTTTGTTCCTAAAGAACAAAAAAAAAAAATATACACAACGGGGAAAATTGAGGGTCTCTTTTCTGGTCTCTATATAAGGCTGTGTCCGAAAAAACTGGATTTGAGTAGATGGATTCGATCTTGCTACGGAAAGGGGTCTTGACTTCATCTAATTGACTTATTTTTGGTTAAAGAATTTATATTTAAGAATTTTCACAGCTTAGGAATGGGTCAATGTTTTTACAAAGTGTCTTAAAATTACTACACATTGAATTTATTGGTGAGTTTGCCATGATATTTGTTCGTGGGACTGAAATGTAAAATTATATATATATATATATATATATATATATATATATATATATATATATATATATATAGTATAGCTTGGGGACCATATTAGTGAGCGCTATTCGATTCTGGACCTGACATATGCATTAAATAGGGTTGCATAACATTTTATGTTCGTAAAATCTCTGCAGTTTCGAAAGATGAATCCTAGCATTTTTTTGGTTGATGAAATAGTTTTTGTTATGTGTACAGAAAAGTTCAATTTATCATTGAAATGAATTCCAAGATCTTTGATGTGTTGTTCATATTGTAGCGGGGTTTCATTGATTGAGTAGTTAAATAAGTTGGTGTTGTGGGGCAGAGATATTGTTAAATACTTGCATTTAATTATGTTGAGTGGAAGTTTATTTGTAAGACACCATTCATTAATGTTGTTTAGATCTTTTTGAAGAAGGATACAGTCTTGGACATTTTCGATCCTCCTGAAGATTTTCATGTCATCTGCGAATAACAGAACTTTGCTTTCTATGACGTCACCTATATCATTAATAAATAGTGAGAAAAGTAGTGGTGCTAAGTTACTCCCCTGAGGAGCACCCCTGGTCGCC
This sequence comes from Gonioctena quinquepunctata, assembly GCA_018342105.1. Taxonomy (NCBI): domain Eukaryota; kingdom Metazoa; phylum Arthropoda; class Insecta; order Coleoptera; family Chrysomelidae; genus Gonioctena; species Gonioctena quinquepunctata. The sequence continues at coordinate 17,285 of JAFIRS010003704.1, read as the reverse complement.
TCAAACTCATAGGATTTATGACCTCTATACTCTACAGATAATGTCCTGTTTTTAAGATAGCTTGCGAAAAATGTTAGAAGATCTTGATTAAACCCAAGAGTGCCCAACTTTCTCAATAATATCAAATGGTCAAGCTTGTCAAAGGCCTTCGAAAATTCTGTGTGGATGACATCTAGTTGCCCTTTTGCATCTATTGTATAACATGCGGCTTGAGTAAAACACATTAGATTGGTCACAGTGGAACGTTTTTCAATAAATCCATGTTGTTCTGTTTGGATAAGGTTTTTGACCTTGGGAAATATTTGACTGTAGATAGATATTTCAAAGACCTTTGAAAAGCCTGACAGTAGGGTTATCGGATGATAATTTGTGATCTCGTTATGAGAGCCAGATTTGAAAATGGGACATATTTTGAATTTTTTCCACAAATCTGGAAAGTTGTTCGTTCTCAGGGATAAATTGAAAATGATTTGAAGTGGTTCAGTAAATGCATATGCGCAGCCTCTGATCACGTAGATAGGGATCCCATCAAGACCACAGGATTGTTTTGGTTTGAGTTTTTTGAATGAATTCAAATATTTCAGAGTAATAACTGGATTATTTGATGGCTCTGAGATGAGGTAATTTAGTTTCTTCAGGCTTTACATATACATTGTGGAAATAGTTAGCAAAACTGTAAAAATCTTGAGGAGTACAGTATTCTTCATTTCGTATTTTAGCAGACCAGGTATTCTAGATGTTCCTTTTTGTTTTGAACAATGCCCAGAATTTTGCAGGATCTTCTTCTATAGAGTTTTCTGTTTTTGTTAGGTACTGTTGGTATGCAGTTTTGATTTTTCTCTTGATGTTTTGAATTGTTGACTGTATACCGCAGTGTTTGTTTGTTTAAGTTTTTTTAAAATGTATTTTTTTTGTTTGATTTCTTGTTTTATATTCTTTGTGAACCAAGGAGGGAATTTCGTTTCAAAATTTTGCAATGATTGTACATAAAGGTCAAACATTGAGTATAGTTTTAAGTAAAATTCATGCAGAGCTGTATTAACATCTGAAATATTGTTCAAGAATGTCCAGTAAGTTTCTTACAAATGAGCATAGAGCAATGGAAAATTAGTCTTTTTAAAATTATAGTTTTAGATGTTTTTGTTATAATTTATCCCTGGCGTGGTTTTTGGTACTTTCGCTTCAATGTTTAATGCAGGATGATATTCATCTTCCATAACAAACGGTAGATCCTCATGAGATACATGGCACTCTAGGTTGGATAGTACTAGATCGAGCAAACGACCGTTTCTATTCAAAATATTGAAGACGAAGAAGTAGAAGAAAGCGAAGAAGACATTACTGTTGAAGCAGCATTTGAAGATTATCAGTCAGACTAAAATTTTCCCAAAATCAAAAATAATTTGTTTCACTTTAATCATTTCCAATAGTACCATTTTTCAATCAATAGAATATTGTCTAATAAAACTGAATCACAATAGATCGTAGAGTATGCCTACTGGGGAAACAACGTTAAAAAAAAAGTGCCAAGTGGTGCGGAAATGTGTATATATTATGTAGAATACGACTTCTTTAACTTTTAGAATCGCGATATCTCAGGAGTGATGTTCGTAGGTAAAAAAGTGTTGATACTATTTGTGTAGTGATCTATTGTTATGATAACATTTACCGTTTAAGAAAAATGCAAAAAACTGATGCTTTTGACCTTTGACCTTGAATAATTTTTTTAGCAGACTAGGATCAGTGAGGATTTTTGATATTTTATTTGTAATATTGTACCTAAGACCTGTACCAATTTCCAGCTCTAAGCGAATTATTGTTAATTGAAATTTTTATTTTGACTGGGGTATTAGGAACAACATTTGACATTCATTTTTATTATATAGATTGTTGAAAAAAGTCACATTTCTTGATTTCCATTTTTCGGAAGTTGACCACTGGTTCAATGTATTTGTATCAGCCCTAGAATTGGTCAGCATTTAATAATTTATGCGAAAATAGAAAGGTTGAATACATATGTAAATAACAACTGCCAAGTTTTCAGAGAAGCTCAACTTCAAATTTGATCAAAATAGTTTTTTATGACATATTCACTAATCCTATTAGTATTGATTAGAGCACTAACTGTTTTTTTTAATTAGTAACTTTATTATAAAGTTGAGTATTAACTGAAATGAAAATACCAATGGTAGATGCAAATTATGATTGGCAGTGTAATATTAAAAAATGTTAATATGTTGACAAAAAATATTATTTCACAATATATATTTTGTGAAGGATGCCCATGGATGCAAAAAAATCCTTTTAAAATTTGATTTAAATTAAAAGAGTTTTTTCAATTTAATTAAAATTCGATTTAATTTTCACAAGAAATTGAATAATGAAGAATCAAAAATTTCCCAGAGGTAAAACTTGTTTAATTAAAAAATACCGTTAAATTTTCCTTACATTAAATTTGATCAGAAAAAATATTTTGTGAGGCATTTTGATAATTTAAATAATATATGGGTTTTTATTTTTGGAATTGTTATAACTTGTATATTTCTGGTTCATCTTCATATAAATGATGTAAAACCTAAGAAAAATCCATGAACATTGGTCTTTTCAATAGTAGTTATGTACTGAAACTTAAATTATAGAAATCAATAAGCTGTAGTCTATTAAATGTGTATTTCTTTCCATATTTTATGTATTTTATTCTCCCCTTGGAAGTAAAATATCACAATAATCTTTTCTTGAAGGGAAAATTGTTAAATTCACTGATTTTGGAATTAAGGACTGAAATTATCTAAAAAACAGTAAGTACATATCTAAACAGAAGTTATTTTAATAAAAAATATTAAAATTTAGCTTGTACTAAAAAAGCAATTTTAAAATATACTTCAACCTTTGGAATTTTGAATAGAACGCCCTCTACATTCCATTTTTGGATTATACTGAAAGTAATATGAATAACTTTAGAAGTCCTATACCTATCTCTTACCATTTCCTAATATTGTTATATTTTTAAGGATATCTCATAATCCATCAAATTTTGCTTTATTGGAAGATGTGAACTATTTTTGTTTCTAAAATGATTGAACCATATTTCTTACAGGGTATCTTAAAAAACATAATCTGGTTCTGAAAAAGTGACAACACGCCAATTTTTTTTAATGGAAAAACCCACAACCATTTCTTAAAAGATAACTTTTTTATCTTTTGGATCCCATAAACTTATATTTACCATCCCACTGATAACGTATTTGATCTGAAAGATCTAAAAGATATTCTCAGTTGGACATCTTCCAATTTAATTTGGTAGGAAATAACTTATACTAACCTCTTGAAACAAATGAGCTTTAGATATTTCATCAAGTTTACTCTTGTCTATAACTTTAACGGCAACCTTTTCTCCTGTGAAAACATGCCTGGCAAGTTTAACCACTGCGAAATGCCCACGTCCAAGGGTTTCCTCCAAGTCATACAAACCAGCGATCTTCCCATCGTACTGCTTTGAAAGGTAGCCAACGCCTCCCAAGTCAGAGGTTCCACCTTTGCTGCTGGCTCGGAGTTTTCGGTGCATTTTACTCTGAAATAAAATGAATTCTATAAGACACATACAATGGAAAAAAATATTGAAAAAGTTTAGTCCTCAATTAAAAAAAAAATGGGTAAAAAAGATTAAAAAACGGAAATATATGCAAAAATACATTCATATATATATATATATACATATATATATACATATATATACATATATATATATATATATATATATATATATATATATATATATATAATATATATATATATACTAGCGGACCTGACAGACGTTGTCCTGTCCAAATTTATATGTTCCCTAAAATGTTTTTCCCGAAAATTTTCCCGTTATCCCATTTTCCTGTTACCCCTTTTTGTCTTTTCCCCGTTATCCCGTTTTCCCCTTATCCTGTCATCCCGTTATCCCGTTTTTTCTTTATCCCGTTATCCCCTTATCCTGTCATCCCGTTTTCCTGTTATCCCGTTATTCCCTTATCCTGTCATCCCGTTTTTTCGTTGTCCCGTTATTCCAGTTATCCCCTTTTCCTAAAATAAAAAAAAATAAAAAAATAGGGGTTGATCGTAGAATTAAGAGTAATATGAATTTTTTTAATTCTAAGTCATGACAAAATAAAAATGAAAATCTTGCCACAAAAATAGGGGTTGATCATAGAAGGGTGAAAATTTAGGGTTGTATGTATTTTTGAATGCTGTATCATAAAAAATAAAAAAACATTTTGTCTAAAAAATAAATTAAGGGGTGGACCACCCTTAACATTTAGGGGGATGATCTCCGGGTGCAGTCTACTGTCACTTTTGTGTGCGGTGATGCGGTCCTTCAACTAAGTGAGCATGTCTATAAGGAAGGACATTGTATGGATTATAACTCAGTAAAAATTTTATCCAACGAAAGAAACACTACCAAAAGACTCTTTTTAGAGATGGTTCACATTTCACAGGCAGAAAATCCTCTACATAAAAAAACAGATTTGAATCATTTGAGTGAGATTTACTCTTATTTAATTTTTGTAGACAATCCTAATGTGAGGGAGAATCAGCAGATTACCTCCATGAATGCTAATAACATAGTTTGATTATTTCAATCCACATCATTTTATATTCACACATCTAAATTCTCAATAGTCAATAAACTTTTATTTAAATATATACAGTGCTAGTCAAAAGTCCCCTCCCCCCCTCGTATCTTTTGAACGGGTATACTTATAATAATGAAATTTGGAATGTGGAAATAAACGGATGTAGGCTTCTCAACTGGTCATAACAGGTGACGCAATAGTCATAAATGACGTCACAAGGCCACTGTGACCAATAATTTTAAATGGGACCCTATGGCAAGTGACAGCTCGTTTGAAAGGTATTGAAAATACCTATTCAGTCATACCAATTTTGTTTGGGTTTCGGCTGATTTTGATTGATAAATTGAAGAAATACGAAAATTATAGTTTCGCATTTAATTAATAAATATTTTAAAGTACGCCTCTGGTTAATTGTCAAAAAAGTTGACGTTTTTGAATTCTCTACTTGTCAAAAGTGTTTATACCTTGAAAATTTACCTAAGCTATTGTTTAACGAGACGTTTAAGTGTTTACATAGGCAAAATGGTACGTACTGTAGCCGACAAAGTAGCAGCTATCTTAATAATTGGTGAATGTAGAAACAATTTCCATGCAGCGGAACGACTGTTTAATGAGAGGTACCGATCGCCCTATATCGAGGGTTTATTTGAGGGGAGCTTCTTCGGAAGTTTGAAGCATCAGGTAGTGTTCAAGATGCCAACGATCTGATCGACCAACAATTAGTGATGACAAAAAAATTGACATAATTGGAGAAATGGTAGTAAACCCTACTTCTTCCACAGCCCAAGTTGCGTCTATCTGTGAAGTCAGTCAAAGGACAGTACATAGGGTGTTGGCTAGAAACAAATTTCATCCATACAAATTAAAAATGGTGCACCAACTTTCAGATGATGACCCCGACCGAAGACTAGAATTCTGTGGAACTATGTCCAATAAAATGAACCAACAACCAGGCTACATACTGACAATTTGTTTTAGTGACGAAAGTACTTTCTTTCCAATGGAAATGTTAACACTCAAAATGTGAGGTATTGGGTGACACAAATCCTCACATCTTTCGTGAAAAACATACTCAATTTCGAGAAAAAATAAATGTTTGGGCAGGTATTTTGGGAAACCACATAGTTGGCCTCTTTTTCTCAATGCTAACTTAACCGGTGAATTGTATCTGGAGATGTTACAAAATGATATTGAGGCGTTAATTCTTGAAATTCTAGAAGATAATCAGATGAATTGACAACTTGGAAATAACGTTTCAACAAGATGGTGCTCCTGCACACTATTACATGCAGTAAGGCGTTACCTAGATGAAGAATATCGTGGTAGATGGATTGGACGCGAGGTTGATCGAATGGCCAGCTCGGTCACCGGACCTTACACCATTAGATTTTTTCTATGGGGGGACTTGAAATCTAAGGTTTTAGCTACAGCACCTGACAGTATTGCCATTCTGAAACAACAATTGTTGAAGAATGTAGGGTAATCCGCTGACACACTGGGCGAGTCGACAAGAGTTTGGGAATAGGATGCATTACTGCCAGGGGAAATAGATGGAGCACATTTTGAACACTTATTATAAGAACTGGTTCTTAAATCTTTATTAATTAAATGCGAAACTATAATTTTCGTATTTCTCCAATTTATCAATCAAAATCAGCCGAAACCCAAACAAAATTGGTATGACTGAATAGGTATTTTCAATACCTTTCAAACGAGCTGTCACTTGCCATAGGGTCCCATTTAAAATTATTGGTCACAGTGGCCTTGTGACGTCATTTATGACTATTGCGTCACCTGTTATGACCAGTTGAGAAGCCTACATCCGTTTATTTCCACCCTCCAAATTTCATTATTATAAGTATACCCGTTCAAAAGATACGAGGGGGGGAGGGGACTTTTGACTAGCACTGTATATATATATATATATATATATATATATATATATATATATATATATATATATATAGAGAGCGAGAGAGAGAGAGAGAGAGAGAACGGGTAGTCGTTGCTGACTAGTTAGGGATGGAACCAGTAAATAGTGGGGTTTTTGAAGCAAATAAAAGAGAACTCTTTAAATGTTTGACTAGCACTGTATATGGAAATATTCCATGCCATTGTAGAGTTCACTTGGTAATACTACTTCATTCCCAGTGGTCTATATTATCTGTTGTGTCAGTCTATTTGAGAATTCATCCATTCACATGTCTAGTTGACAACCCTTTCAGAGTAAAACACGATCCAAAATTCTCAACATAAGAATACATTGTTTACGTATGTAATGTGGATTGTGGTTGATTCCTGTGAGTTGTATACACAGTTTTGTTCATATAACATTATTAATAATTTTAACATCATCGCCGCATAACCTCACTTACACTGTGAGTTATGAATGTCTTGTTTTTCTCTATTATATATTCCTATGTGTCTTCCTATTTTGTAGCATCCCTGATGATGATAATAAATATTATCGAAAGCTTGGAATCCGTGTAAAAGAGTACACTTATTGGCCTGCTGCATAACCCAAATACCAATCACTTAATTTATATATATATATAGACCAACTCAGCTTCCGTTTCATACATGGCCCACCAAGCATCCACGTGTTTATACAAAGCAAACAGTTAATAGCCCTCTCAGCCTCCGCCACTATCTCAGGCTAGTTAGCCTCCTCTGTATATGTTACATACGTTTTTTCGGAGTTTATGTAACTTGGCCTCCTTTTGAAGCTATTGTGTATTTACTGGGCCTCCTGACACTGTTGCCAATTTTTTTAGTCAATATTCAATTCCACAGCATGATAACAAATCACGCGGCCTGTTGAAAAGTTTATCCAGTAGTTGAAAGTTTGAATTTTGCTTCATACTCTGAAATGAAATTTATTTCAGTAGTATCGTATAACGAGAATATATAATCTACCTTCGATCATTCTGAAAATATTCAAGGAATAGTGGCTTAGAAGAGTTCCTAAAAATTATACTAGACAATAAGTATTCCATGATGAAAGCAGTAAACTATATTGGGTATATTTTGTGCTTATTAGTCTTCATTAATAGTAAAAATTCCCGATTCAAATTCCAACGTTTCACGATCTTTCACTACGGTTGACCACTCTTATTTTATTTTTTATCGAAATTTACCAAAAATCCAGTTGGTATCTATACATCAGTAAAATACCAGGAGAGTTCTTGAAACTGACAGATCCAAAGCTCTATACTGGTCACTGTTTTCGCCGGTCTTTGGTCACTTTACTGGTAAAGGAAAGTGCAAACTTAAGTTCTATCAAAAGACACAGGCGATGGAAATCTTAAATACTAAATTCAATTGAGGATTCGCTGGATAATAAGTAAAATATTGCCAAAAGCCGTCTTTTGAAGGCGGCCACTACTGTTCGTTCCATCCCTCTTACAAGAATACTAAATGACACTAAAAAATAGGAAGTGCAGAAGGAATATTTCTAGTTGTTCAGGTTGTATAATAAATATTATTGTCAATGAAATTCAGAAAAACATTTGAATGTTATATTATATTTGTAAATAATAAATATTGCAAAGAAAATTGTTGACTGTTAACACCAGCATCTGAAGTAATCAACTTTCAGTTCAACTGTTGACTTGAAATTACATTTCTAAAACTTACTTTGAAATTTATACTTTCAACACTTACACAATAACATCATAAAAACGCGCAGCCGTCGATAGCAATTAGTTGGTAAATAGCCGCCACTAGTGAACAGTTATATTTATGTGTTGCATTTCGAGAAAGAAGTGACATAACGCCTCTCGAAGAAAAATGTATTTTCGCTCTCAATACATACCTAATATTTGAACTCATAGTCAAACTGCAATGCTCATATCATACACTTCCTCATTAAATAGTGCGATCCATTGAAACCTCAGACTATACCATTGAAGGTTGATTCTGGGTATCAATAAATAAATTATTTAGATTTGGAGAGATTTCCATGACTTTAACTTCAAAACTAACGGTATTTTCATTTTCACCCCTTTGGGGATGAAGTATCAAAAAACCTTCATAGTGGTTACTCATGTCATCATAGTCTAGTAGAGAAGTGAGTTTCCTGCGAAAAATAGTTCCAAGCCTTCTGAATATATGAGCGATGGCTCATTCGATTCGGGATGTCATTCTGACGAAAATATGCCAGTTTTTTAACACAAAACAAAAAATAAAAACAGCCTTAGTTTTTTGGTAGTAACTCAAGAACTTTTGATGATAGATGAAATAAAAAAACAGATTCTTGAAGACGAGAATATTTACTATGAAAAATTTTGTCCCGGAAATATATATATCAATTATTTATAATTTTGATTCAACGTTGAAAATACGCGCGGGCGTTACGGCAGGAGTACAGCACCTCTCGAGAGAGCAATTCAAATACAATATTTTTTATACTACCAAATATGAATTTAAAAATTCCAAAAAATCAAAGTATCAGCTGAACACCTGAAAGAATATAATTTCGTTATTTTGTTTTCATTGAATTCTGATAATCGGAGGCTATTGTTAATTAAGTAGTTTTGTGGGAATCACCATTTTTATAAAAACCGAATAATTGTTTAGAGAATGACTCCATATTTTTTTTGCTTTCTGGAGCACATTTTACATGTGTACTCAATAATATCACGCAGAAGTTGATGAAAAATTGATTATTTTGTTAATTATAAATTTCTTAAGGTAACAAAATATGAGATATCGAATAAACATTGTATTTTTTTGATATTCCACATTATTATCAGTTTTATGTCTGACAAAGGCATTTCACAACGTTTATTATATTCTTTTTCAAATTGTTTTTTCTTCATTTTCTCATTATTTAAATAATATATTTAGAAGTTTTTCTTCCAAAATGCGGAATTGATTATTCTCCATCTAATAGGAAAAAATACTATTTTTATTAATAATTCTTTATTTAGTTAACAATTAGTTATAAACAAACTTTGATTGGCGTTAATTTTTTTTGAGTAGTACAAAAAATAACAAAAACAACCATATACAACAAACTGTGTGTGTTTCTCATATTTTGTTATCTTTAGAAATTTATAATTACCAAACTAATTAACTTTTGAACAATTTTATAGCGTCATATTATTGAGAAATCATGGAGTCATTCTGTGAACAATTATTCGATTTTCAATAAAATCGGCGGTTCCAAAAAAACTACTCAAATAACAATAGCCTCATATTATCAAAATTGAATTAAAAAAAAAATCCCAAAATTACATTTTCCCAATGATACATGATACAATAATTTTTTGGAATTTTTTAATTCATATTTAATAATATAAAAAATATGTTATGTGAATTGCTCTCTCGAGAGGTGCTGTAGTCCAGCGTAACGCCCACGCGAAGCCCTGTTTTGATTCATCGTTGAATTAAAATTATTAATAATTGGGATAGAGTTGCGAGAGTAACATTATCAGAGGAAATTTCTCCTCTTTTTTAATTTTCCCGATAATCGATAGTTTTTGAGCTTTTCCCAAAAAAATAGAACCGTTTTTATTTCTGTTTTTAGTTGAAAAAATCGAAAAATACGACTTTTTTAGAATGTCTTCCCGAATCGATTGAGTTTGATACACGGATTTTTCCTAAACAACATATGTTATAAAAGGAAAAAAAAAAAAATATTATCCCATAGCACATGGTTTGGAAAATATTTTTATTTGTGGAAAAATTGGTTGAGGATTCAGTAATATATATTGATATTACTCATCATTTCATTATGAAAAAAAAAAAACTTCTCGATACCTATTTTTAATTTCGAAAATGTGTTTTTAATGGTACCCCAGTTTATTTGGATCTATTTTCCTTGGTTTCCTTTCAAGAAGAATTCAATATATTATTCATTGAGCATAATGATTTCTATTCAATTTCATTATTTCCTATTCTTTCAAATCCTCAATAACACAGTGAATAATTTTCTTGGTAATATAAATACATAATTTTGAGTAGTTTCAAGATCTGTGAAAGAATGTTCCTCTTCCATTCGATTTTCTGTACCATTTAGAACTCTCCACTATAAGGTTTTTCTTAGAATATATTATTTATTGTTATATTATTATCAACTAGCATTTTTCCATATGTTTTCATCTAGCTTATGGCTCAGGCTATTCCGTGATTTCGTTTCCCGTTATCCTGTTATCCCGTTATCTCGTTTGGGTGGCATAATTGATTTGACAGCGGAAGTAATGCTTTGTGACGACTATTACAAATTCACCAATCCCTTTCCATCCCTGTAGATATGGCATTTTGAATAAAGTTTAACACGATTTATTTATTCGTAACAGAGAGCCAAAACACCAATATTCATTATTCTAACTTAAAAACTTACGGAACCCTAATGAACATTTTCAGCCCCCATTTCGCCCCTTTAGTAGTTGAATTTCTAAAAACACTGGAAAACAAATGTCTTCATATGTAAAAAGACCTCAAATATCCATTTTTATGATCCTAACTTGAAATGTTTCACCCCCCATTTGACCCCTTTAGGGTTTGATTGCTGAAGCACTGAAATACTTTTTTTTTATTGTTAACAAAAGACTGCCAATTACCAATTTTTATTAACCCAAGTCGAAAACTAAGGGTACTCCCGTACAAACTTTCGAACCCCATTTAACCCTTTTACCCCTTTAGGGGTTGAATTTCCAATAATCTTGAAATACGTGTTTCGTTATTTGAGAAGAAAAGGCCAAAAATAGCAGTTTCCATGACTCTAACTTCAAAACTAACGGTATTTTGATTTTTACCCCTTTAGGGATAGAGTATTGAAAAAACTTCTAAGTGGTTATATACTTATGTCATCATAGGAATACGCTATCAAAATGTCAGCTCTTTGTGTTGAGTTATTTGGTCTGGGCGTTGAAGTTACTGAATCAGTCAGGACATGTAATTATATATGTATAGATTATTTCAATTCATTAGTGTCTATATGTATATGTTCTGCGGACTATTTTTCGTTGGTATATTTCTAAAACAATGGGCTACTGATTTTATAACATAACTTGTGTCACACACCCAAAAAAATTTATCCTTTTTTGTACATTTGAACAGTAGCATGTTCTGATTAAAATTGAATTCATTTGAGTCGTTTACCTGAAAATTTTACATGATTCATCTGTAATCTTGAACCTTGGAATACCCCAGATTCCTACATTCAGTTAATTAATAATCCATTCTAAGCAACCTCATTCAGTAACTTTCGTGGTACACAATATAATAACCGAAACTGAATAATACAAATCAAATAGATAGATAGATAGATAGATATTTATTCACCTTCAAATACAATAACGATGTATGAGACGGGCATAGCCAATATCATATTCGATTTGTTTAGGTACGTCTATAGCAATGTTACAAGTACAATTTTCAATAAAAAATATCTACCGTAGTAAAAAGTAATTTTGACCTTTACAGTACAATTTTCAATAAAAATGACGTTCACAGTACAAGTTTCAATAAGAAATAGTAAATACAATAATATAGAGTAATTATGACATTCACAGTACAATATTTAACAAAAGAATATAAATACAGCAATATAAGCTAGTTATAACATTCATCTAACCAAGAGCACATTTTGGTCTGATAGCAGAGCAGTTCCACATTAGGTTATTGTGACTTAGTATTGGTCCAGGCATTGTGAAAATATCATTGATGTTATACATTGGATTTTTGAGCAAAAGATTGTTTTAGCATATATTTAAGTTTTTTGTGGAATATGTCTTCCAATCCGCTGGTAAAGGTTATACAACTTCAGGGGCACAAACTCCGTCTGCTTCATGGTTCTTTTATAGTTCACTGCCGGTAGTCTGAACAGGTTCTTGTTTCTGGTATCGTGGATTGTGAATTTGAGATCCCAGTGTGTTTTCTGTGTTTGTTATTGTGTACCCACAGTATTGCCTCAGTTATGTACACATACAGGGCAGTGTTAAAATTTGTAAATCTATAAAACTTGGCTTTGCATGCTCCTGTGGTCCCAAGCTTGTAATAGTACGGATGATTTTTTGGCTTACCAATAGCTCGTGGTAACCTAAGTATACCCCCAAAGCAGAATCCCATAGTTTAGGTGGCAATGGGCCATACCATAATAAACTGTCTTCAGTACATCCTGCGATAATATCTCCCTTAAATTTCTGTAGAACAAAGTGGACTCTTTGATAATTTCCTATTTAGCTCCTTAGTGTGTGTTTTCCAGTTAAGTTCTGCATCTATAGAGAAGCCAAGAATCTTCACTACTGTCTCATCGTTACATAAGGTCCTTTTTGTTTCGTGAATGATATGCTTTTTGTCTTATCTTTGTTAAGAGCGAGACCATTTGAGTTGAAGTACAGTTCACCTTTCGACACTGTTTCACCCGATATCCTGTCGATTTCTTCCTGGTATTTACTCTGAATTAGAAAAGTTGTGTCATCTGCATACATGAAAACATCTGCAGTATCGATAAATTTAGGTAAGTCATTTATACATATTATAAACAGTAAAGGCCCCAGCACAGATCCCTGAGGAACAAGACACATTACGAGAATATAGATTTTCTGATATGTGGAAAACAATGCAAGCGTTTTTTCAGGTTCACAAAATACTCAACTCACACGAGAATATATTCAAGTAAGAATTCTATATGAAAATTGTTTTCATTCAATGAAAGAAACAAATTAATTTTTTTTTGCTTGAGACGATAGCGAAAGTTTGGTGTCCGTTTGTTGAATCTTGCATGAGAAATTGTTTGAGTGATTTGTGTATAACATTGTAAAAGTACCTTTTCTGAAATGGTGAAATATCGCAATATTTCAGTGGACTCCCGATTAAATCTTGAGATAATCCCAGTGATATAAATTGCGGAATCGATGGGAAAAAGTATTTATCAGGCTCATTCTCAAATATTTGGGAGGCAATTGCAGCTTCACAATTTATTTCCCCTGTGTTGCCAAATTGGGGAAGCCCAGTGACCTTAAGTATAATGCTTTTAAACACTATAACATAAACAAAGTATATAAGCAGCGCACTTCAGCGGCGAGGGTCTGCACTAAATTTTAAATGGCTATCGAAAATCGGGCAACTTGGACCTCCATATTTTGTGGTAAAGTGTTTGTTACTATTTACATGTCCTATGCGACATTTTTTTTAAAGGGTGGTTACGGGCGTCCGTATATCGGAGGCTCGGTGACATCGGAGTCTCAGTGAACCTCTAAAATTAACAAGGCGGGGGGCCCATTATACCGTAATATTATATATATATATATATATATATATATATATATATATATATATATGTATATATATATATATATATATTTATTCTTTTGGGAAGGTTTTCTTGGGTTTTGGATTCTTTGAAAACAATGTTTTAGTAGTTCGTAGGAGAAAACGTTTCGTCCCTGGCCGGGGACATTTTCAATTCTTTATTTTTTTTTTAAAACATACATGGTTTGGGACGGGTTTCTTTGCTGGAAACAAAATATTTTTCTTCAACATACATTGGGAAACAATACACGAACTACGAACTACTAAAACATTGTTTTCAAAGAATCCAAAACCCAAGAAAACCTTCCCAAAATAGTATCTCAAAAAGGATTCAAGAATTAAACAAAACTTATATATATATATATATATATATATATATATATATATATATATATATAATAAACGTTTTCATAAAGTGAAATTCAAAAGATTTACCAAAATATATTTTTTTAAAGACAATTAACTCAAAACCAAATTGAAAACCAAACCAAATTGGATAAAAAATAGCTCGAGCTCTCCCATTTCTGGTGACGTGTCTCAATTTTTAGCCTTGGGTCCTAAATTTAATATTGAACCACTGATACCAAAAGATATATCGATAAAGAATATCTTATCTAATGTAAACTACATCACTTTCACTATCACTGATCCTCGAGAAAGAAATATCACTATAGCAAAAGCGATTAATATTATAACAAACCACATCCAACATTCTAATCATAAATCAAGACTACGGAATCTTTTCTTTAAATCCAAGGAATTCTTGAAAGATAATCCTATTTTTTGACAGACATTTTAACCAACACATAGAACTTTGACAATGAATATTATATCAAAGACTCTTTTGAAGTCACTAACAAATTAAATAATTTAACACTTCCAGACAATTATGTTCTGGCAAGTCTAGATGTCGTCTCCCTTTTAAGCAGTGTCAGTTTAAAGGCTTGTAATAGAGCAATACACAAAAATTGGGATCGTATTAGTAATTATTGTTGCATTAACGAAGATACATTTTTGGATTTGTTGACTTTACCGTGTTGATAATACATATTTCTCTTTCAATAATAAAATTTATAAGCAAACCTTTGGTACTCCAATGGGGGCCTCCATTTCACCCATTTTGGCATCGTACGTCATGGATGATTTGTTAGACAATGTTATTTTAGTTTTATCTTTCAATATTAACTTCATAAAAAAAATTATCGAATGATGGTATAAATGAGATTCTCAAAACCTACTTCTCATATCCAGTTCATAATTGAAACTGAGAACAACGATAATTCTGTACCATTTCTTTATACCAAGCTTATACGAACAACAGAAAACAAGCTACTTACTGGTAGATTGGTATAGGAAACCATGCCTCCGGCAGATACCTGAATTACCACTCATATCACAAAAAGGCTATGAAAGTGAACTTGATAAAACAAATGAAATTAAGAGTACTGAAAATCTCAGATTCAAAATTCCTCAAACAAAATTTAAATATTCTTTTTAACATTTTTTAGAAAATTCTTATCTAGAAACGTTACTTAATAACATTCTATATAATACATCATCTCACTTAGAAGTACTAGCCTCAAACAGTAATAACTCGAGTATTGTCTCAAACAACAATGAAACTAACACTACTCCTACTCAACCTTTTTTCACTTCATTACCATATATAAGAGATATCACTCCTAAACTCTCCAGATTATTTCACAATCCGGAGAAATTTAAAATACCATATAAAACAGTTTTAACAATCAGATCAATTTATTCTAAAGTTAAAGATAAAACTCCATTACTTTCAATGTCAAATATAATTTATAGTATTCCTTGTCATGGTTGTAATAAACAATATATTGGTCTAAGGCAAAGATCATTATCAAACAGAATAATTTCTCATAAAAGTGACTGCAGATTGCATCCTGCAAGATGTGTCTGGTAGAATAAATTTGACGACCAGATGAATTAGATTCAGTGAAAGTGCTAGCGACAAAGTCACATACAACAAAAATAACATTCTTAGAAATTGCATTCATTTCACAAGAAAACAATTGAATCAATAAAAAACAGATATTAACCATTTGAGTGAGATCTACTCTTATTTATTGTCTTTAGACAAATCGTGCCAACAATGCAATATCAAATAATAGTACCGCAACCTCGTAACAACAGTTGGTACCACAGTCATAATTTCCAAATGACACCCATCAGGTGTCGTTGGCTAAAATAAAATTGAAGGAATTATTGCTAACCTGTCAGTTTCACCAATCACGCCACATTGAGTAGACAGTTTTTCATTAACTTTGAACTTCGTATTATACTTTGATTTACTTTCTTCTTTTGTATCACTATGTTAGAACCAACCTCGACAAGGTTGTAAGTAGCATGTTTCGTACTTGATGTATTACTATTGGTTTTTCATCTATTGTAGTTTCCCTGATGATGGAAATAAACATTTCTGAAGCTTGGATAACCAAAAGAGTTTACTTTTTTATTGCTGCTTACCCCAACATTCCTAGTTTATATATATATATATATATATATATATATATATATATATATATATATATATATATATATATATATATATATATACCTGGTGACAACGATATCACTAGCACCCCTAATTTACCCTTTGTTTTTGTAGATATCAAAATGAAACTCGACACAGTTAATATAGAGATCAAATGCCACATTTTGACTTCTTTGACGATTTTTTCGGACTTCCGGTTTGGCTGGAAGTGACATCAATGATTTTTAAATGGTGCACCCTGTATATTATTGCAATTTCAGATTCCTGAGAAAATTCTAAATAGATTAAATCTATTTTAGTGGGTATTTATAGCGACTTGATTTTTTTAGAGCTAGTTTTGTTTTCAATCTAGCATGCTGCGATTAAATTAGAATCATCATAAATGACATAAAATATAATGGAATAATACAAATTTGACCATTAACCAACAAATTCAATGAGTGGGTGCATTTTAATCTTTCAAAATTACTTTATTGCAAAAAAGTTTTTTTTAATGCCACACCCTCATTTATTTCTCATTTTTAGAGAGGGAAATTTTAGACAAGAAGTTTTTTTTTTGGGGCTATAAAAGGACGTGTATGGGGTATAAAAAGGGCGGTATACCCATACCTACACCAACATTAGCAATTTTGGAAAACAAAATACGCTAAGGTTGAAACTATTGCCCCTTATGCTTGCTAAAGTTTCACAAAAATACCATCTCTAGAAGTAGAAGATGCTGGAAGAGGGGAGATCTGCACTTTGAGCATCTGATGTTGATAATCACAAAATAGTTATTGTGTTATTTTTTTATATTCAATGAACGAAAAAAGTTTTTGGGGTTTTCAAATTATATTGATTTGATCATAATGGAAAATTAATTCTTTTTTGATTTTAAAACC
>JAFIRS010003703.1:0-119176 GCA_018342105.1 Gonioctena quinquepunctata | reverse complement strand
TTTTTGGTGTGCTTATACAGGGTGTATGTTTGGAAATCCTAGACGTCTACCGTCATTGCAGCATTGGACAATCTATTTGCAAAATGGACTAAGAATTAATGCAAGACTGATAATTCTGAACAAATTCCAATGAATGATAATAATAGTGGTGAGAAGCAATACATTTCTGTATAACTTTCCGATGAGCTAGAGACTTGAAACATTGAACATAGTCCAGAACTGAATGAAAATGCAATATTAATTCCTTCCTTGTCCTTCTGTCTGTTGGTTTGCCTATATAAATGATAATAATAATAGTATTGAGAAGCAATAAATTTCAGAATAACTTTCCGATGAGCTAGAGACTTGAAACTTTGAACATAGCCCAGAATGGAATGGAAATGCAATATTAACTCGCTTTCTTGTCCGTCTGTCTGTTGGTTTTGTCTGTAATAATGATAATAATAATAGTATTGAGAAGCAATAAATTTCAGAATAACTTTCCGATGAGCTAGAGACTTGAAACATTGAACATAGTCCAGAACTGAATGGAAATGTAATGATAATTGACATTCTTGTCCGTATGTCTGTTGGTTTTGTCTGTATTAATGATAATAGTAGTATTGAGAATAATTCGATTTCAAACTATCTTCCCGATAAAGACTTGAAACTTTGAACATAGCTCAGAACTAAATGGAAATGCAATATCAATTCGCTTTCCTGTCCGTCTGTCGGTTGGTTTGTCTGTAATGATGATAATAATAATAGTAGTAAGGAGCAATAAATTTCAGAATAACTCTCCGATGAGCTAGAGACTTGAAACATTGAACATAGTCCAGAACTGAATGGAATGGAAAATATTAATTCGCTTTCTTGTTGAGTCAGCCCGTCTGTCGGTTGGTTTGTCTGTAATGATGATAATAATAATAGTAGTAAGGATCAAACCGTCATACTTTTTTCTATGAGTGACTGCGGCTGTCTCAGACCTTAGTGGCAACCTCCAGAGGCTGCTGAATATCCCACAGGCGGGGGCTCCGCCCCCATCACAGCCATTTTTTCCTACACTTTACCTACCACCGCTATATATTTTTTCTATGAATGATTGGGCCCCTTAACGTTCTGATGCATCTCAGACCTCTGTGGAGACTCTCATACGGATAAATACCTCAAGAGGGTCGGCCCCCAAAACAGACATCTTGAAATTCCTTACCTATAGTCGCCATATTTTTTCTACACATATCTGGGCCCCCATGCGGCTTCCAGTTGTCACAGGCCTCCGTGGCAGACTCCATATACCGCTGAAGAACCCAGTCGTTATCCCCCATAGCAGACATCTTGAAATTCCTAACCTAAGCCGCCATATTTTTTTCTATCATAGCTGGGGCCCCCATAATGCCTCCAGATATCTCCAACCTGTCTCTACCTCCTTGGTGCTACCGATTTTAAACACCCCGGGGCCCGCCATGTTTTTTCTATATATGGCTGGGCCCCCCAAAACGAACCCCCGTTCCCAGCTGTCTCATACCTCAGTGCCCCAAACCAGTGGCGGTGCCATGTGGCGGGAGTAACCGGAGAGCGTGTGGAGCTATGCCGATTCTGGCGCAGATGGAACTGCGCCAGAATCGGCATAGCATATCTACTCATAATGAATCATGAATCAGCAAGATAAAATCTGGAACCCATTCAAGATGACGTACCATATGTTCCATCCAATACTTCATCTAGTACTTCCCATATCAGTTCTGATAGACCTAAGATATATTGTGATACTTATTGGATACAGAACCACATGATATTTTCATGTTGTTATGTATGTTTTCATCTAATGAGGGAGGTGTGTGATGTACTCACCCTGTAGAAGTTGTTGAGAACAAAAGTTATTGTTATTGTCAAATGAGTTTTGGAGTTTTCAGTCGTGTATATATTTTCTGGTTCAAATAAAGCTTATACAACGACTATAGTGTATCTTGAGGACACCACACTTATTACTCATCTAGAGGACTTTGCAGTTGAGTTGGTTGACGAGTTGACTCGAATCTCTGTCAGAGTCTATATATCTGGTTTATCTGTTTCGAAATGATGGTAGACAGGCATCTGTACTAGCATTCAGATCACGGATGTTGCAAAAATCTATATTCAATTTGGTTTATACTAATGGTGATTTCCTTCGAGATCCTCTTGCCTGAAAATCCGAATTTCGCTTCCAAAGTAATTTCTTCGAGAGGGTTATCATCAGTTTATCCATAGTTGTAGTTAGATAAAAGTGAAGGAAAAGGTATTGGATACCTTACCTGCGGCTGTACTTCGAGTCGCCTCCTACGACACCGATACTCAAACAGACAGCCAGTAAACCAGTCAGTGTTAGGCTACAGTGACAGTTTATCCAACTCAACAAATGTTGTATGAACTGAATTGAGGAATCAAGTTATCATGAGGAGAATCACAGGAGTATGATATGTTCATTGTATTACCTCAAATATGTTGAAATATAAAACAATTTGGAATCCAATTTAAATTATATCACAGGTGGCTAGCAACCACAGAGAGGCAAATTCCTCCATTCTGATTTCCAACGATTGCGCACTCATTTTTGAATTGGCTATGTACTCAATGCTTACATTCAATAATTTTTGTGGATCTAACACATTGCGTATCATTCCCGTGTTAAAATTTCAATGTCACTGGTATTCGTTCAAGAATAGATACTGAATCTGTATAACAATCATTTGTTCCTATAATTATTCGTATCGACTGTTTTTCTAGAGGTACATTACGCTCGAGGTTGATATCAGTGAATGATTATTCTTTATTAACTGAAATGAATAACGAGTAATTTTCAGGTAGTATACAGGTGTAAGATTATATTTTTGTGTTTTTTTCTATTTTGATACCTACATAAAAATGTACATGGTGTGACTTAACCTCTTTTTATAACTAATTACAGTTTATCAAATTCATCCTTTTTGTTCATATTTTTTCCGGCTTATTAAGGACTTATCGTAAGAATTTCAAAGGAAAAATCTGTTTCTTTCTCTGTTAGCGGACACGTGAGAGGTTAGATAACACCCTGTATATTGCATTCTTTTCGACATAGTTTTGAAATGTTTGCCTTTATCTTCTTAAAATATTCAGTAATATTCAGTATTTCACTATATTTTCAATAATAGAATGCACAACAGTTTTTCTGTTTTCCTCTAATTCACCTTTTATTATGAAAGAGAAGGCTCAGCTTTTCAGAGTTCAGTGAGCACAATATTCCATAAAACCGAGTTAATTTCTGGTCGTCTCCTGACTCATTAGGCATATATAATCACAATAAAGTTAAATAAATCCAATAAAATCGGCATGAAAGTATAGGCATACAGATAATATTCTCACTCACCCTGTGTATAGAATAGCTCAAAATTTATACTTGATAAACCCTAAAATACGTATACAAAACTGAGGAAGTCATACATGAAAAAAACCTCTGGAATTGATACTTTGCTCAATTTCTGAAGTCGTTTCAAAATTACTCCCACAAGAAGATAGCTATACAAAATATTGCAGTGTTTATTAGTGGAAGGATCGCACGAGAAGCAGAACATAGCCTTTCACACAAAATATATACTGATGGAAGATGCGCCTCGACTCGTGATACGTGACACAGTTCCTTAGTGGTGTGAAACTCTAATTGATGAGGGTCACGTTGAATACAGCCCTCAAGGTCTCATACAAATTCTCTTGATCATATTAATCTCCAGTTTGAGGGCAGACGTTCAACATCACACTGATGATCACCACAGTTTTATTTCACCACTCATCCTATGTTGTTAGAGGATATATTCACTCCAAAATCTAATTAAGGACGAATTAAATATTAATTATATGAAAAACCAATGAGTCGTCATGTCTTTGAGCGAAAACCGATCAATAGTTTTCATATTATTTCTCATATATTTTCATAATAATTCTCCTCACTAAATATCCAATGAAAAACAAACCCTGACCTGAAAACTTCTAAGACATTATACAACATATATTTATTCAAGAATGATACATTTGAAGAAAACAAAATGCATTGATCAATTGAGTTTAATTGAAACCACCAGTGTGAAATATATTTGATCATGTTTTGTGTTCGTAGAGTTGCTGATTATTGATAATAAATGAATAAAAATGAATAAAATGATGTACTGGACATCAAAGTCACATCCCATGAGTAGACCTAGTATTCCAGTGTAGCATCAGCCATTCAACCTCTTCAGGAGGAGCTCCCATCTCATACGGGAAGTTCACAGAGCACGTCTCAAGTTACCAAATATGGCCTTTGATTGGCAAAGAACATATTTACATCCACCAGATATCTGGTACATAATCTCAAGACGTGAAAGGTTCATATGCCTTTTGTGTGTACACATGTTCCTTCTCCAATTTCCATTTCCTATATATTTCACCGAAAAACCAAAGACTCATGTATAAGAAGAAGACTCTGGGCAGTCACAGACTTCTAAAATATATATTCAATGGTTGATTCTTATTCCGCACTCGGTTCATGAGTCAACACAACCGACCACGATTCTAATACCTGAGTATTCACGCACGTGCGGGTATTATCAAAGCGGGGTTTGTGAACGGAATGGTATGGTTAAAGCGGGGAAAAACAAGCGGAACACATCTCCACTCTAGACTGGCTGCCTGGTATTTGGTTTTTCTCTCTCCTCTGGCTGGTCTTTGGTCTCCATACTTTCGGCTTGCTCTGCTTGGCAGGTACTGACTTTCTTCTGCAGCTCGTTCTTTTCCATTTGCTCGTTTTGATGTCATACTAAGAGAGAATTAGATGCGTGTTGCCTGTGATTTGAGCATAGTGGGGGTGTATAACGGCACACACGCAAATTGATTCCAATCGGAGTTATTACGTAATCATTCTGAATAGTTCATTCAAAACTTCCAGTATAACTGAATTCATACGAAAAATGATGGTAGCGATGTGATTACTAGTAAGCAAGTTATTATTTTATACCGGACCAAGATATCTTACGGTGTTTGAGAAGAGCGTTTTAAGAGAAACAAAGTATCTTTTTCACTTAAGAATATTTTCGCCTAGCACGGCCGTGGTGGCTTTCTCGAATTGAACGTTGATCTGTAGAAACCATAGTTGATTACAAAAGCTCACCTTTTGTGTCACCATCGGTGTTTGTACCTTCCCACCACCTCCCCACTGGTTGTTAGCTTTCTGAGAAGCACTTCGTGGTCTTCAGTTTAACAGCCATCTACGCTCATTGATGATGTTGTTATATCGTAGATACCAGGTAAGCCATTGACTATTCGAGTATTGTTATAGTCGTATGTTATTCGGTTGGAAGTTCATTTTGCTCAGTAGCAGTTTTTATGACGGAAAAAATGTGTCACTATGGTACAATTGGGAGCCGTTTGCGTGGTGTTAGGCCACATAATGAGAAAGGCATGGTTATAGATTCGTGAGTAATAAAGTTGTGGACATTCAGGTGTTTGGTTTTGAGATAGTGAATCTTCACTCACATGTATTTCGAAGACACGTCACTCATTTTTGCTCTCACACTCTCTCAGACTATAATATTTAAATCAGCTGATACTGCTGACTAGAATCCTAGGAAAGCTGTGATCATTCGTTATTATTGTAACTTGATATTGATGGGAATGCTTTTTCGACTATATAACAACTTTCCTTTATCAAGAAAAGTTGATGGTCAATTCGATGTACTCTTCTACTGCTTTTTCGTTGGACGCTGGGTCTTTTTCTAGGGATACATCTGGTTTAGGTTCGTGATGGTGTTCTAGTTCTTGGAGGTCTTGGTGGTTGATTATTGTTTGATAGAGTTATTCCAATTCTGATTAATTTCTTTCGACGACATTCACGGTTCGTTATGAGTTTGTCTGGTTCCTCTAGGTATTTATTAAGCTTGTGTTTGGCGATGTTTGGATTCGAAATCGTTTCGCGTATTCAAAAGGGTTGTAGTTTGATGTCTGAAAAGTTCATTATTTTTGGAATCGCATTACTATTTATACTCGAAGAGTAAAACAAACCATCATTGTCGATTTTCACCAGAGCCTTTGGTGTTCTTACTTTTTCTTTTTATTCGGTAAGAAGCATAGCGTCAGTATTCCTACAGGCCCACGTAGCATACAGGGCCCTTGCTATGTTATTTTTCATAAAAATTATATCAGCGAATGTGATTTGCATTTGACTGGAAAAAAAATTGATATTCCTGCACTAGTATCGATGAGAATTTTGAGTATTTTTGTGATATATTTGATATAATGAATGATTTTCGGAATTCACAGATTACAGAGATTTTCATGACTGTTCCAGGAAGTTCACATTGGAATGATCTTCGATATTCAGGGATTGGGCTTGTTGCTGAATTTCTGATATTGGGTCTGTTGGTTTGTTGATTTCGGGAAATTGATCCAGTGGGTGGTTTGAATTTGGAAGAGACATAAAATCCTGAGGGTTCGTGTCTCATGAAATGTGCTCTCAGCTGTTGATTGGAATAGATTGAATAATTGGGATTTCGTTAGATTATTGGAAATGAAAAACGTCTTATTCCTCGAAACAGTGGACTAGAAATACATAGGTATATGTTGGTCGAATATCCATTAAAGGACAACTACTTTCCTGGCAGTGCCCCGACGGACGTTTGATTACATCCGATGGATAATCTTTCAAAGTCCTACAAGCTTACTTTGCAAATGTTTGTTGCGTAATGGATAAATATTAACCACTTCACTCAGGCTGATCATCTGTTGATCGGTTTCGGGTATTTGCCCCTCGTCAGTACCAGATAGATCAAGCAGACAAATGACTAATGTCTTTGGAACCTTCTTGAAATGATCAAAATCCATCCATTACATAGTTTTAGTCGAGATCGCATTAACAGAATGGAATACACCATTAGCCAACGCCATCTCAACTCAACTGAAACACCACCAACTTCAACATGTTATCTCAAATCTCAGGATAGAAATCTGTAATACAAGGCAGAAGTCTGTAACATATCGGTAGCCAGCTATTATTTCATTAAAAATGGAAAACGTCTCATTCCTCAAGATCCGGATGTGATTTTGAAAGTACCATGTTTGGGTTCTTTGCTGTCTAGATCGATATTCATTGATTGTGTGACCTTCACGGATAGCAAGATCTTTGGAGTAAGGGTAATTGACTTTTTCGAAATGACATCTGCATTTTTGTCCTACTTCTAATGTGAGCTTCAAGTAAATCACCTATATTGGAAGCACGTATGGCCTGATCTATACGCGGTTCGAGTCCAGTTTGGAGTGTGTTTAATGTCATCCGTTTCTATCAGTACCGATTGCGCTTATCTCTTCATTTCAGCATTGTGAATTCTCAATTCAATTTTTACTGATGGAGGTCTTTGGTCCATCATGGCCATGCGATACGCATAGTCACATGCGTTAAAAAATATTTGGTCGCCTTCAAATTCAGGCACTTTCAGAAACACTTCGGTGGATTTATAAATGAAATACACAAATTATAGATAAGTCATCTATAATCATTTGCGGAGGTAAGAGATTTTTTCGCACCACGACCCCAAAATTCAACCTTCTAGCGCGTTCCGAATAACGTCACAGAAATCAAAGGGAGAGAGTTTCGATTAAATTATAGATGTAGTTACTATAATTTGTATATTTCAAATATTTGTCTTTCGCCAGAAGGCACTAGTTCTTTGAGCATATTTTGTTTTAAATTCGAAGAAGACCACATAGCCGTCCTGATTATTGGGAAACCATGAAACAACTGTAGGTAAATGGTGGCTTTTTCGCAATTGAATCAGAACTTTGTCCCCTTTAAAATTCATGAAGTTCAATTCCCACTTGATTGTTATCATTATCATCATTTTCATTCATTTTGAGATGTCACAAATTTGAAAAATCGAATAGTATCATTTATTTTTTGATAATTGGCGGTTCTTTTATCAAAATGATTTTATCGAAACAGAAAATAATCGATAGGCGAGATTACAAACTCACCAATTCGCTCCATATGAGCTTGAAGTTGAAATATAGTGATGAAATATTATGTATGCAAAGTTTTTCCTATAAGATATTGTGTAATATTCGATTAAACGCTGCTCTGAAACCCTCAAATTCAGTGAGACATTCCAACAGCGTTATTGCAGCTTCTTTTGACGTCATAAGTCCAATGATTTGTCTTTTCCCCGAGTTGCCAGTGTCATATTTTTGCGGAACTTCTAGGGAAATGCTATTCTGTTTCATCCTATGAATAAAACAGAACTTGTGTTGAAATGAAGACTTCGTATTTGATGGCTGTTCTTGATTTATTTATTCTCGAATAATATGTTTGTACACCAGGTGCTATGTCATTATTTTTTTGGCTTGCTCACATTGTGAAGGAATATTACTGATGAAGCTTGGCAATGCTGTAATTCCTGGCACCCTCGGCAATCGGCGAGTTGCCAGTGTCACTATTCCGAGGAACTTCTGAGGGAATGTTATTCTATTTCATCCTATGAATGAAACATAACTTCTGTGAGCATGTATCATATTGAAATGAAGCTGAAGAATTTGGTCGCTGTTCTTGATTTAGTTATTCTTCAACAATATGTATGGGCTGTCATTATTTTTTCTATCTCCTCACATTGTAAACTTTTTTTATGAATAATGCTTGACAACTCTGTAATTATCTTACGCTCTCGGCGACTGGAGATAGATCTGAACTTGTCATGTCACATCCTGGCGCGGTTTCCGCAGTGTTCAAACAGGAATGAAAAATCCAACCACTTTTCTCGTCGTTCTGGACATTGTGGTATTTTTTCCAGAAATTAGTGATCTTGCCTATTAGTATGATTTTTATTGGAATATAGATTTTGAATAGGTAAAACGAGAAAAATAAAAATTAACTACCAAGGCACGGTGCACATTCCGATCGGTCTTGTTTTCGGAATTATCTAGCCAGGGGCATCACATGTGTTTCTTCCGTTATTTTTCTTCATGTTGTGACTCATTCCCGGGTACTTGGCACTTTTCTGTTGAGTGATTGAAATATGTCACCACTAGTTAGGGTGTCGTTTTTCTAGCAACGTTGTCTAATTCTACCCACTGCGCCAATTGTTATCTTCAAAGCTCCAAAATTCGAAGAAATGGTATACAACTCGACTTTTATTGGGGAAAAATACAAATATATTCGAGATGACTATCTTCTACATCTGAGTATAATTAACTAACTAATTACTTCCGTACTTCCACGAAGGGTCCATTCATATCTTTCGAGCAGCGGTGTCAGCAAAACATCCAGTGGGAAATTGAATATAATATTCCGACTTGGATTCTAGGGAATCTGTTATCATTCGTTATCATTGTAACTTCATATTGATGGAAAGGCTTAATCTACAATATAACAAGTTTGATATATTCGCTGAGTAACAAGAAAAAACCAATATGCTTGAACACAATTCGAACATAATTCACATCATATTTTTATGGGGTGATTCTTGACACACTAACAGGGTTTTCAAAATGCAGAGAAAGTCATACATATAATTTTCAATACGAAACCATCTGTTTTGTGAACCTATTCATCTTTTGTTCGCTTCTGCTGCAGTAAAAGTTTCAACTTTTTAATCTATTCATGTTGAAACTTTCGAGAGTGATTTAATCAAAAGCTGCTGAAACTACTCTCTTTCTCTGTACGCAATATATTTTTTCAACCAAATATGAAAATTTCATCACAAAAAGTGTTTGGGTTTGGTGGACTGTAACACTTTGTTGAGTTGAAAAATTATATATTTAACTGCTTTTTATATAAACTTTGCGATAATGACTATTCATTAGTTTTGACAAATCAATCATAATAATTCTCTTGTTTCTTCTCCTTTCAACTGAAAATCTTGAAACATAGTCCGGAAACTATTGAGGGAAATGAAACACCAACATAAATCCTGCCAGCCTTGAAGGAACATGCTTCAAATAACATTGGCTGCTAGGCTATTGGTATAGGACAAATTCTTGATACAGCTCTTTTGATTTCACCATTAGCTGTTTTTACCGAAACCACACGACTAACATTGTCTTTTCCGGGATGCAAGCGCACAACGCGCCCGAGGCACCATTTCATAGGCGGCAAATTATCGTATTTCACTAACACTAGAGTGTTTTTTTCGATGTTCTGCTGATTATGGCGGCATTTACTCCTTTGTTGAATTTCGGATAAATAATCTTTACTTCAGTGATCCCAAAATTGCTGCCGTAATTGTTGTATTCTTTGATAAATTGACAAGCGATTATCAGGGATATCTAGAACGTTTGGATCAGGTACACATGTTGAAGGTTTTCCCACCAAAAAATGCGCTGGGGTTAAGGGATTTAGGTCATTTGGATAACAGGAAATGGGATGCAGAGGTCGGGAATTAACAATTGCCTCCACTTGAACTAAAACGGAGTAAAATTCCTCAAATGTAAGGCTCGCATTACACAGGATTCTACGAGGATGATGCTTTATACTTTTTACACCCGCTTCACACAGACCTCCGGAGTGCGGTGAGTTCACAGGAATGAATTTCCAATTGATCCCTTCATGAGAGAAGGTATCTTCAAGTTGATCATTCTTGGAAATTAAAAATCTACCTAATTCGATCAAATCTTTATTGGCACGAACAAAATTCGACCCTTTATCAGAATAAATATTAGAGGGTGTACCGCGGCAAACCTGCGCAATGCAAGTACAAATGCTTCACTAGTTAAATCAGACACGAGTTCTATATGAATAGCCTTCGTTGCAAAACATATGAATAAGCAAACGTAATATTTTGACAATTTTGCCGCACGATTCTTACGGTCTCTTATTATGAACGGACCGGCATAATCTGCACCTGTAATGGTAAAAGGAATATCCAAAATCAAACGGTCTCTCGGTAAATTACCCATGACAGGGTTTATTGTTTTTGGATTTGCTCTGAAGCAACGTACGCAATTTCTAATCGTCTTTTTTGCTAAATTTCGACCGCCAATTGGCCAAAATCTATCTCTTATGGCCGATAGTGAACATTGAGGTCCTGCATGAAGTAACCTCGCATGCTCACTGGTAAATATTGAAATGGTAAGGGGGTGCTTATGAGACAAAAGTAATGGATGTTTTTTATCAAAACTGAAACTGGAATTATTGAGTCTTCCACCTACTCGGATTAAGTCATTGTGATCCATAAATGGATTAAGACTTAAAATTTTGCTCTTCAAATGAACTGTTTTGTTTTCTTTTAATGACGCAAACTCTAAAGGAAATGCTTCTTGTTGGGATAGTTTGACTAAAAGCAAAAGGGATTCATTAGCCTCCGATTGTGTTATATGCAATTCAACTTCGCGTTGATCCTTAGATTTTGAGCAGTTATGCTTGAATCTTAGTATGAAAGCTGTTATTCTAATTATTCTTGAAAGACTTGAATACCTCTCAAAAGGAAAATCGTCCTCATTTTGGGTTAACATGCACGTTTGTTTTTCATCACGCATTTCGGGCAGTTCATTTTTATTTATGGTGTTATTTTCTGGCCAAAATGATTCGTCTCTCTTGAGCCAGCTCGGTCCTTGCCACCACAAGGACGTATTTTTTAATTGACTTGGGTATACCCCTCGCGATAGCATGTCAGCAGGGTTATCCTTGGTTGGAACATGGCGCCACTCGAATTTTTCGGTAATACCTTGAATTTCAGAGACACGATTGCCCGTGAAAGTTTTTAAAAAATGAGGGCTTGTTCCTATCCAACCAAGGACAATAGTCGAATCAGTCCATAATATACACCTAGATAAATTTACTGTCGGACATAAGGCGGATAAAACCTTTTGTAGTAGCCGAGATAGCACGAGTGCACCACACAGCTCCAAACGTGGCAATGTTTGAGTTTTTATGGGCGCAACTTTGGATTTTGCACATAATAAATTGATAGATACTTCGCCTTCATTGTTATTGCTTCGAATGAAAATACAACCTCCATAGGCATTTTGGGATGCACCTGAGAATCCATGAATCTCTATGGCGCTATAATTACCACACAAAACTAAACGAGGAATATCTAAAGAATTTAAATTAGGTAGATCTCGTTCCAGACTAAGCCATGAGGAAGTGACTCATCCCATGAATGTTTTTCGAGCCATAGTTTTTGTATGGTTATTTTCGCGATAATAGTGCAGGGAGATAACAGACCCAGCGGATCAAAAATTTGAGATATGTGAGAAAGGATTCGTCTCTTTGTTATACCTTTGAATTTGGAGGAGGTGTCTATTTTGTACATCAATCTATCAGAAGAACAGTTCCAAATGATTCCCAATGTTTTTGCATTTTGATCTTTCCCGAAATCTAAAATGGTATGTGATAATTCACAAGAATTAACACTTCGCAAAACTTGTGGTTCATTTGACGTCCATTTTCGAAGTTGAAAACAACCAAGTTTTAATATATTTGAAATTGTTTCACAAATATGAGATGCACCTTCAATAGTATTAGATCCTGTTAAAAGGTCATCCACGTAGAAATCATTCTTTAATATATCAGAAATATATTTGTTGTTATTATGTTCATCGGCTAGAGCGAAAAGACATCGTATGGCTAAGAAAGAAGATGCAGCTTGTCCGTATGTAATAATTTTTAAATTGTAAGTTTGAAGCGGTTTCAAAGGATCATCGCGCCAAACGATGCGTTGTAACGAGTATTGATTTGGATTTACTAAAACCATGCGATACATTTTGTGTATATTCGCGGATATGACGTAATAATGCACTCTGAATCTGAGAATAATTGAGAAAAGATCATTTTGAATTGTGGGACCCACCATCTGAAGATCATTTGGAGAAATACCAGTAGTACTGGGTGCAGAAGCGTCGAACACCACTCTCAATTTAGTGGTGAGACTATCTGCCTTGATTACACCGTGATGGGGCATATAATATGTTTCGTATTTAGTGTCTGATGGGTCAACTACTTCCATGTGGCCCATTTCTATGTATTCAGTCATAAAATCTATATAATGACTCTTTAGATTTTGATCTCTCTGCAATTTTCGCTCTAAGGCTAGAAATCGTTTAATGGCTTGATCCTTAGAATCACCAGGATCTCTCTAATGGAAATGATACAACAAATCTACCCTCATTATTCCTTGTGGTGTTATTCAAAAAATGCAAATCACACTCATTTGCCTTTTTTGAAAAAGGATTTTTTTGTAAACATTCTTCTATTTCCCAGAATTTTGTTAGTTGTTTTTGTAGGTCATGGTTGGTGCTAAAATGACATTTCACATTAGATTGAGTTTTTCCATACGCTCCGGAAATGACCCAGCCAAATCTGGTTTTTTGCATTATGGGTTTATCATGACCTAACTCTATTTGACCAACGCATAAAATTTTCCAAAATACATCTGCACCTAACAATACGTTAATTTCTCCTGGTTTATTGAAGTAAGGAGCAGCCAATCTACCTATATTCTTTGGTATATTCAAATCGCATTCATTGATTTTTATATTTGGCAAATCACTTGTGATTTTTGAGATTACCGAACAACTTAGAGGCGTATTGAATTTGCCATCACAAGATTGTAGGAAAATATCACATTCATATTGCGCCCTAGAAAGAGTTTGATTTAACCCCGTTACGGTTATATCTATTTTACGCCTTTCTTAATCTAGAAGCTTTAGTGAATTGAAGGTAATGAAACTAGATTGACTTCCGCAATCTAAAAGTGCCCTGACTATAACCGGGTTTTTAAATTTGTCGAGAACTTGTACGCATACCGTTGACAATAGTACCTCGTCTATATCACTCGTGGCGGAGAGTGTGATTTGACGTCCAACTGTAGTATCGACAGATTCATTAGTTGTTTGTTCACTTGAACTTGCGGTATTCAGATGCAATAAGGTATCATGACGTTTGTTACATTGCTTGCAAGAACCAAATTTGCATGTTTTTTCTAAATGACCACCCTTTAGACAATTAGTGCATGATCTAGATTTTGAAATGAAATTTATCCTATCACCAATCGTTAGATTTGAGAAATCAACACATGCGTAAATGAGATGATCCTTTTTGTAGTATGAACATTTCGAACTTGCATTGGTATGAAAGGTTTTTGTTGTGCTTGAATCTCGTCGATAATTTTTTGTTGGCAATTTATCTACATTTTTTACTTCGACAGTTTCTAACATGTCAGACCTACCCTATAGAAATGTCTTCAAATCGTCCCAAGTTGTAAGTTCTTTACCTATTTTGTGCTGTTCCCATTCTCTGGTTGTTTTGTTGTCAAGCTTTGTTGTTACTAAGTAGTTTATCAAAGTGTCCCATTGATCAGTTCGCCTAGCTGCTGTAATGATCTGAGATGTTTGGAAATATTATCTAAAAGATTTCTAATTTTTGATGCACATTCCCTTTGAATTGGCTCCAAATTAAACAACGCTTCGGTATGAATATGCACGAGCAATTGATTATTATTGTATCTGTCACACAATGTTTCCCACGCCACTGGATAATTAGAGGCTGACAGTTCTATTGACCTTATAACATGGGCAGCCCCATTCTCAAGGCATGCTCTCAGATAGTGATATTTCTGTATATTATTAATTAGCATGTTGTCATGTATCAAGCTTTGGAAGGTGTCCCTGAATTCCATCCAGGTATCCATGTTACCGTCGAATTTTGGCAAGCTAATGACAGGGAATTCGACACCTTTCAAAACTTGAACATTTTTTTCGTCATGATTAGATGAAACATCAGTACTTGCATTGGCACTGATTTGCTGTTCATGTTCTCTTTTGTACTTTAGAACGATTTGTTTGGCGCTTGCAATTGCAGCAAAGAAAGTGTCTTCAAAGACAGCACGCTCCTGATGTTGAGCCTCCATTTCAGACTCAGATATCAAATTTTGAATCTGGTTTTGTAAATTATCAAAGTCCGTAAAAATAGCGTCTGCCTTTGGAATCCTTTCTTCTAGATTGATTATGTTCGCCTCTGATAAAGATTTGTCCTCCAAAGTTTTTAGATGATTTGAAAACAATGTTAGCTTGGACTTCACAGCACCTCGCTGTCTGCCGAGAGATTTTTTTTCTTCTTCGTACATTTTAGGTGAAAATTATTCGAGTTGAGTTCAAATATCAGAGATAAAACTAGAATTGAATCAAGTGAAAGCAATTGTCTTGGATGGAAATCGGAAAGGAAATTGGAACGGACTCACCCCTTTGCGCTACAACGTTGTACTTTTCTTTCGCTTCGGAGAAAAGAAAATCAGTCAGTTGCGATGTCTTGATGATATACCAATTTCCTATTTTCAGCAGGAATCTTTGAAGCTCAACGCACTGCCTACTGCGTTTTATCGATTGGTATCCAGTTGCACTTTGGATCTCCATGAATTTTTGGAAATACTTTTTTAGATTCACGAAAATTTGCAATTAATATCGGCTCGTTGGACCAATGTTTGAGTTTGGTGGACTGTAACACATTGTTGAGTTGAAAAATTATATATTTAACTGCTTTTTATATAAACTTTGCGATAATGACAATTCATTAGTTTTGACAAATCAATCATAATAATTCTCTTGTTTCTTCTCCTTTCAACTGAAAATTTCGAAACATAGTCCGGAAACTATTGAGGGAAATGGAACACCAACAAAAAGAAATCACGTTCAAAACCAGTAAGTAAACTCCTGAATGCTTTAATTACATTCTTATCATAATTCAAACTTCCTAGTAGATTGGTAAGAGGCAATTCTAATCTGGTTATCCGTACTGTCATTAGAATTTTTATGAAGAATTTCTTCTATTGAGAATGAAAAACGTCTAATTCCTCCAGTTGACTAGAAATACCTATACGATAAACATTGATATGTTACAGACTTCTGTCTCCCATTTGTTTGATTCCGTCTACACTGGATCCCCCTTGTAGTAAATACATTGTCGTTATAAAAGGAAACATAATTGTAAATATCTGAATAAAATTACACATTGTAAAAAATTGTCTGGGATCCTGATCTGCGGAGCAGTATCATTAGAAAAATCAACATGGAAACAACCACAAACTCGAAACACATGATGAATAGGAACTGGTTTCCTAGTGAAAGACCTCTTTCAGTAAGGATCGTCCGATGACAGAGGAATACAATGGTTCCCGTCGAATTATCAGAGGAAACCTCACGGTAAGCATTCGTCAGCACAAAACCAAGCATTCCGATTTCGTTTTTGTTTTGAGCGAGGGACAGCCATCCTGCTACTCTTCTCACGTGTGTATGTTGTTCGAAAAAAAAATCAGTGAGTTGAATGGGCAGGTTTAACCTTCCCTCAATTCTCTATTGAACTATCCCTCGAATTTTTTTTATGAATTATAACATCTATGGACTTTTTTTTTGAATTCACTGTGCATGTACTGCTATTCGGCAAATAGTATTTTCTTCAAACAAGTTGGATTCAGTTTTGGTGCAATAACTAATATGATTCTCATATATAAGATAGAGCTTATGCAATTATAAATGGCGAAAGACAGCGTTCACTTTTCCTCAATGAGTTCATTTTTTACACGCCTTATATTAGCTTCACTTGTATGTTTGTTTGTAACCGACTCCTTTGGGCGCAATTTTGACCCACTTCCAGACGTCCGAATGATTTGAAATTTGGCAGATGTACATAATTCCGGGGACAATGCATTAAGAAATTTTTGTGTGAAGAAAAAACAAAATGGCGGCTCCAATATGGCGTACGAATTTTTGATTATGGTCCGATTCGCTTTAAAATTGGTATCCGAGGGTTTTTGTGGTCGGAGATTATGATTCCTTTGTCAAAATTGGAAAAATCAAGATGGCGGCCCCAAAATGGTGGACGAAATTTGTGAGTAAGCTTTCCTATCATATTGAAAAAAAGAAATTCTTGATTACTATCTTGAAACACTTGAATCAAGAACAATCAAATTCAATGCAGCTGCCGCCATCTAGGAGTGGTTCGAATATGAAGAATGTAGTATGGGGTAAACAATCTTAGACAAATACTGTACCAACAAATGAACGAATCACCGAACAAAACCTGCTGATATGAAGAATAGTCGAGCAGTGAGCAAGTAATAAAAAAAACCTAGAAAAAATGGAAAGAGTTTCCCATGGAATGCCGGAGAGTAGGTATGTTACATCTGATGATAACCATATGCAAAATAAAAACAGATTCAAACCAATGATTGGTTGCAACGATGATAAAAGTTTCGAAACTACCACAAAAAAGTTTATTTGCATGTGTCTCGGATGAGACCAGAGATGACAAGCGCTAACTTGCAGCAGTCATGAAAAAACGGCTATAATACTTCTATTTGAACAAAGGAGGCAGCTATTCGAAGGATCAAAATCAAAGAAATTTTTCGAAACACGCCCAACTTCGAGCTGGACCTTTAGATAAGATATGTGTTATTGATTTTAACACTGAGAACATCGTGAGCGTGTTCAATGTCTGTCTAATGAACTTCAACAGAACAAAATGTTTTTTTTTTTGAGAATACATTATAAGTTGTTTGTTTATCAGAACATTGGCGGATATAATAGAATTTGAATAATCTCAATGAACCTGGCTTTTCTCTCATTCCTTGTTTCTATCGGAGAGGCATCGCAAACTGTGGTGAATCGATATTTCTGAGAGTCGGATTAAACCTCAAACTCTTAGTATATGGATAGTTATAACAATGAAGTTGATTCCGAATTTTGTGCAGTTTAATTAAGAGATCACTTTTGGGAAACCTATATATATATATTTTTCGGCTAATCTAGTTCTTTTGTTGAATGATTTGTCTACATCAGATGGAAAAATTGATATATTGGGTGATTTCAACTTGGATTTTGTGAAGGGTCTTAATCGAACAATCTTTCTTGGAAAACTGATTTTATTTCATATACCTGCCGAAATAATGAATGCATAAAAAACGGGGTTATGTATAAAAAGTAAACCGTTCGCACTTATGTGATAGTACAGTGGAATTAGGTCAAATAATAATTTAATTCATAACTTATCACATTACAGCGGAATTAGGTCAAATTCTTATTATAACTATCACGGATTTCGAAAACAATAAGAAAGGTCTACAGTTATGCAATCTTCTGAATTCTTTTGGGATGATAATAACTATAACTAAAACTATCAAGATAACGTATCACTCTTCCAAACGTATCAGATAATGTTTTAATAAAAATAGATTCCCAATATTATGAATCTGGTGTCATAGAAATTTGTTTGTCAAACCATTCAGATCAGATTGATTTGTTTGAAAATATGAACAGGATGTTCATAATATCAGATGTGGAATCATCTGCGACTGAAAGATAAACTTCAGTGACTATCTTCCATCGTTCAAGATAACCTCTTGTGGGGTATTCCTGTTGAAAAAGGAAACATTCTCAATTAAATATTGAATAGAAATATTTTTCTGTGAATTGGAAAACACACGATAAAAATTAAGTTAGTGTTTATGAATATCTAACACGCTGGACATTGAACTTCATCTGATAGATATTGAAAAAGGACCCTAACTAAAAAAAACTAAAAGTAATTTTTTTTATTTAGATAGTTATTTGATTTTATATTCTAATCTTAATTAGAAACTCATATAGATGAATGAGGCAAAGCAGAAGTTTTCCAAAAGAAATTATTCACCAGGAATCATCTGTAACATTGATCCAAGAGAGGCATTGCATTCACAAGGTCTTCAATACATTTTTATCGTGGATATTCAATTGAGAATGTTTCTTTTTTCAACATTTAGATCAGTTTGTATGCATAACAAGATACAAAGTGAAACTTCTCGTGTTTGGCATGGTTAAACTCAAGAAATACTTTAAACTATAACTGAAACTACCAGGATAACGTCTCACTCTTCAAAAGATATAGACAATGTTTTAATAAATATAGATTCCCAATATTATGAATTTGGTGTCATAGAAACTTGCTTGTCAGACCATTTAGGTCAGTTTTTCATGCATTACAAGACACGAAGTGAAACTTTTCGTATTTGATTTAAAAAATATTTTGAAATCAAAGGTATATCCAGTAACGTGGTATGATGACTCTCTTAGGGTGATGAGACAGATGATTACTGAGATCAAATATATATGTCACATCAATAACAATAAAGATGTTTGGAATATATCAGGAGTAATTATAAAGAGCCGTTAAAGCAAGCAAAAAAGCAGCAAATGACAATTTTTTCGTTTTTTATAATAATAAATCTAAAGTTTGTTGGCGGATTGTCAATTATAAGAGAAAACAATATTTGAAAAAAACTTATAAATGATTTAACCTCAGATGAATCTAATGAAATTTTTGTAGAAATTGCTGAAACTAGAATAATTACCCTGCCAGTAATAATGAACTCAGAGTTGTTGAATTTCAAGAGTTTTCAATCTACTCGTAAATAATTTTTTTCCACACCAGTAACATCCAAGGAAGTTCTTGACATAGTGACATCCAATCCGACATAGTCCGATCCGATTCAAAATTGATATGTGGGAGTTTTCGGGGTCAGAAATTATGAATTTTTTGTAAAAATTCATAAATTAAAGATGGCGGCTCCAAAATGGCGGAGGAGTTTTGTGATTATGGTCCGATTCTATTAAAAAATGTTTGTCAAAATTTATGCAATTGAAATGGCGGCTCATGGAATTTTTGTTAGAGACAAAACAAAATGGCGCTCCAAGATACGGGATTTAGATTTATGGTCCGATTCGATTCAAAATTGATATGTGGGGGTTTTCAGGGTCGAAGATTATGAGTTTTTCTCTAAAATTCATGAAATCAAAATGGCGGCTCCAAGATGGCAGATGATCTCAGTGTTTATGGTCCCATTCTATTCAAAATTGGTATGTGGGGGCTTTCGGGGTCGAAGAATATGAATTTTCTATCAAACTTCACAAATTCAAGATGGTGGATGAATTTTCTAATTATGGCCCGATCCGATTCAAAATTGGTATGTCGGGGTTTTTGGGTGTCGGAGATTATGAATTTAGTCGAAGATTATTGATTTTATATGAAATTTATAAATTGAAGATGGCAACTGCAAGATGGCGGATGAGTTAATCTTCAAATGGTCCACTCATTGAAGGACTAGATACCTCAGAACTAACAAGAAAAAAAGGTCTCCTAATAACGATGCTTCAACAAAAATGCATAGAATAAGACGTAGTTAAGTACTAAAAAGCACAAAATAGAATAATCAATAAAAAAACTTTCTAAATACAAGCTTTTATTCAAATGCACTCAAAAGTAAAAAATAATTGTTTGGGATGTGTGACGTAGGTTATTCCGTGAGTTACAGATTTAAAAGCTTGTCGCTTTTGTATTCGAATTGAAAGCTTTGCGCGACAGGCTTTTGAATCTATAACTTACGGAATAACCTACGTCACACATCCAAAGCAATTATTTTTTAATTTTTAGTGCATTTGAATAAAAGCTTGTCTTTAAAAAGTTTTTTTATTATTTTTTTTTGTAGCATTACTTGCTATACTGAAAAATTAGGCATATCGTCGTTGCCACATAATTATTTGGTATTCATGGAAAACACTCTACCCGAAATAAAAGTCAACTTATTCCATTTGAAGGAATGACTTCTTAAAAGGATGAGAGAGTGATGGTTTGAGTTTTATCACACTTTTATGTTATGCGGTAGAGACTCGACCTCTGACACAATTCCACTTACAATTTCCCACGTAATCATGATTTGATTTTTTCCATCCCAGGACCAAAACGTTTTTAGTAATATTTCAGAAAGTTATAAATCACAGCAAATTAACTCGTGAATCTACATTTTATCAAGATGTTTAATTAATAAGAACAATAATATGACAAAAACTTCAAGTTGACGTCACTTGAAGTTTTTTGAAGGGCCAATTGGAGAGCAAAATAGTATATTGTGAAACTTAAGAAAGTCGCACCTTTCGTACGAGTGTGACAACCCATGAGTGTAAAAATTAGTTTTCAAATGCAATGAATACTATACCTTTTCTACAACTGCGACACTCAACTGATTTCTGCCTGTAAAGATTGGTTTGTGAGGATTTTATTGAAAACATATCAATATTTCAGAAAGAAGTATAAACTTAAAAATAGCTAGCGAAAATAAAAGTGAGGGATATCCTGCTATTGGAATTGTACTTGCAGTCAGATATTTCATGAAAATAGTTTGAATCAAGGATTGAGCTGGGATTTTTCTGCGATTCAGGCAGTAGACTGTAAATATGGCTTGCTGAATATTTTGGAAATTTTTGTACTCAATGTGTTACAATTTTTCCATACATATATCATGATTTTTTGTAGTAGCAGATTTGTAGATTTTTTGAAGTTGTTTGTTTGGATGTGACATAATATCATGAATTTAGAAATACTGTTCACTGTTGGTATTTGATATTTCTCAAAAAGTTATATTATAGTTGGTCGAAGAGAATGCCATTGCATCCATCAATATATATTTTCAAGAAGAACAAAGTATTTTTTTTTGCTACAACGATAATATATTTGTTGACCTATATTATGTTTACATTTCATTATGAGGGTCAACCTAAAAATTGAATACGTATCTCAGCTGAACTACTTTTTATGATCTCGCCTGCTTGCTCACCTCCCTAGCAATTGCAGACACGTACTCATCCGTAAAAAGTAAATTTTTGGTGCTTGTTAACTATTTGCGGATATCATAACCTCTATTATATAAATCAAACTTTTGAATTATTGCCAGTGTGAAAGTAACCACATGTTCTAGCTACAAATTTAGTGTGCTGATGGGGAGGTTAGACAATCCGCCAGTGATGTGATGGTCAGAATTTGTGGTCGGTCATGGAATGATTCCGTTTGCGTTAAGAATATGAGTACAGTTTTTTGTTATAAATGTATGCATCTGGGTATGCTCTCCACTACCCCTATCGTGAGTTTCTAAGGAATTTTTTCATCATGAAGGTACGTGAAGATACTAAACAAGATTTAGACGACAATCGATTTTGTCCGGCAAAAATTAACCCTCCAAAATACCCATAGCATGCATTTCTATGAAATGATTCCCTTTCCGTAAAAAACACGTAGATCGGGATTTTTTATTATATAATATGCTACTAGATATTCTTATCAAAATTTATATGTCACACGATTTGATCGGGCCAAATAATCCTATACTACTCCTATTCAGAATGTATATGAAATTGTTCTATTTCCCTGAAAGAGCATGTGAATCGGGATTTTCCATCAA
This sequence comes from Gonioctena quinquepunctata, assembly GCA_018342105.1. Lineage (NCBI taxonomy): Eukaryota > Metazoa > Arthropoda > Insecta > Coleoptera > Chrysomelidae > Gonioctena > Gonioctena quinquepunctata. The sequence goes on along the minus strand of JAFIRS010003703.1, from coordinate 96,971 downwards.
ACGTGTATACTACTATGAATGCTCAATAGGATATATGTGTCAGTCGATTTTGTTTGGAAAAAATTAACCTTCTACCACCCCTGTTATTTCCGATAATTATTTTTTTTATCACGAATGATCATCAAAAAGCTTGAGTATTTCCAGGGACCCTGGGATGCTGAAAATCAGCATTATAAAGAGTTTAGGACCCTGAATTTCAGTTCGACAAACTGAATTCTGAATATTCAATGAAACTTTCTGCTACCATCGACGACTTCTACTCTCCATGACGCTATACACTCAAGTGATCTGCATTGTCGGATAACAAAGTTGCCTAATATCGTTGAAAACATTGTCCCATATATTGCCGTCGGATATGTAACTTAGGATACTTTACTAGTACACTGGGTCGCAAGTCAAAAGTAATTTTTCCAACTGACTGAGATGAATTCTTGTTATACGACCCAAAAAATTGTTGACGGTTTCTGATTTCTGTTATTTATCATCATTCTAAAAACAATCCGGGGTAGTTTTACCGAATAGATGATTTCAAACCATAATAGTATATTATTTAACGAGCGGTAATGTAGGTCATAACTCACGCAGAGGAAGTTTGCAGCACGAGGCGCAGGCGAGTGTTGTAATTCATCAAGTGAGTTATGACCATTACCGCAAGTTCTATCTACGACTATAACAATAAATACTGAGATACAAGTACAGAGAAAGAACTTTTTTCACAAATCTCAATAGTTACCTATAACAAAGCTATACAAATTTTAATTGTAATTAAAAATTTTTTTCGTTAATAAAATTAACTGTTAAGTTTGAACACCAGTGAACTGAATATGTGTGACTGAATCATGCAAGTTTATTGTTTCATTTTGGGTTTGTTGAATATATGTTGTTGATGTACTAACTGGTTGAGGTGTTATAGAACTGTATATTTCATTTGCAGTATCATTCTTATTCTTTTCGGAATCATCAACGTACCCCTCAGCCACAGTAGTTGATCGCCAACCGCCATGGCGTTTCAGTGCCGTTATATCCCCTCCAGCATCTACTAATAAAGTTGCTGACGACGTATATAAATTACAGTGTGGTAATTTTAAAAATGTAGCAATGTCTCTCCCCATTGCTCCAAATTTATTAATGCCAATTCTTTGTGAGTGATATTTTCCATTTTGAAATTTAAAGAATAATATCGTTTGCGATATATCAGTAGGACAAAGATTTGAATATTTCTCAACTATGGTATAAAAATTTCCCGTAACAGTGAATTTCCTGGCAATTTTTGTTTTTGTATTTGGAACACTGACCATAAAAATAGATCCATGATCTTCTAAATCTGTAATTTGCATAGAGTGCAATTCTGCTGCACGACAAGCATTATTAAAGCAACCTAAAATGAATTATGTAATTGACTGGATGATAAAAACGATTGAATATTGTGAGATCTACTACCTTTGTCGCCGGATATTTCTCATCAGGAACTTCATTTATGAAATTATCAAGTTGTTCTGGCCTAAAAGTTTTTGCCTCTTTAGCTACACGTTTCTCTGATTGACGTTTAAGAAACGCGCGTGATTTCAAATAATTCTCTTTATTGATTCCATTATTTATGTTGAGTGTGCTTCTTAGCATGGAGTAGAGAGTCCATAGGGACGATGCTTTATATTTAGTGCTAAGTTCACTAAAATATGACGAAAGTACATTTTCTGTGAACGATGACTTAATGTTCTTGCTGCTACACCAATCTTGAGAATTTTTGTATACACCTTTATATTTGTTTTGGGATTATTCGGGCAATAAATTCTGTATGGTAACATCAGCTACTCGTCTTATTTCTGGAGGTGTACATAATAATTCATCTTCACTATCTGAATTCATCTTTTTCAGCACAAAATTCAGAATAATTGGGTATTCACTCAATTTGAAAACGTCAAAATTATTCAAGTGACATTACTCCCCTCAATAACAATAATGGACTGTTCCCTTTCGGCCAAACGGCTTGTACAGAAGAACAGAGCCACCTCGATATTCGGTTCGTAAATAATTTCAAGAATCATTTCCGATTTATTATAGTTATTTTAACTCACGTTGCTTGTTTATAGATACTATGAATTGCTCAAAAGCAGTTGAATAATCAATATATAATTTAATAGGAGTAGATAAATAAATTTATCTGATTTTTACAATGGTCAACTCGTCTCTTCTGTGAACACCTGTAATTCCGAAGTTCAGCACCAGTTTATGCAATGAATAGGTTTCATGGGCACCTATGGCTGGTCAGGTTGACGAGAGTTTTACCGATGATATCTGAAGTCAAGCAACATCGGGCGCGGCTAGTACTTGGATGGGTGATCACCTGACAAGGAAGGTGCTCATTAAAATGCCCCAACAACTTTGCGTATTCGCAGCTGCAGGCGTCTTATCAATGAGCACGAGATAAGACGATAAATATGCCGTCCTTCGAATGGTACGTTTAGTTGGCGGTTCCGGGTTCATAGATGTAGAGCTAGTTGAAGAACCCTACCTCCGAAACATCAGCAAAATTTCAGGTTGGGGGGAGTGTGCTCACCGGCGTCGGTATAGCCCTGGTCGCAGAAATAGGCCGACCACCTTGTTTTCTGTTCATTTGAGTAAACCAGCAAGGTACTTTCAGTTTCACCTGTCAAACAACACCATTTGTCGAAATCTCATGTTTTTTTTTCATATTTTTCCGTAATTTTCCTGGCAATCGGGAAAGTTTATTTTGCCTCTAGGTAAATTTCTCAAATTCTTCAAACTTATCTGGTTCACTCATATATTGTATTTTTGTTGTATTAACGAACATGTTTTCATTACCTCTGCTATACAAAAAGTCAGTGGCCACTTTCCCTTTATTATTAACAAAATTCGACATCAACAATGATTTATTTAAAAAATCATTCAATCGAGAAATGTTGATATTTTGACAGTTTGATTATTTTGTTTCTACAAAAAAATATTGTTTGAACGTCTGGCGTGAAGCCCGTTTACGTCCTTTGGCAAAATATTGCATTGCGCGGCCCGGGTAACAATTTTCAGCTGCGGGAGTGAAAGTAACATTTTACAACCTCGTGAAAAGAATATTTAAACAAAAAAGTTTTTCGTGATCGTTCCTGGAATGCAACAGAAATTTTAAAAAAAGTTACAGGTTGTGTTCTCCAACAATTCCAGAAATTAACTGAATAATTTATTTATCTTCAAATCAGACTTATATCCTCAATTACCATACCAAAATTCAAAAGAATAATCAACGCCCATGTTCACCTTGATGTATTTATTCAAGGAATAATTAATTTGCCATTTAATTAATGGTAATTTAGGAAGCTTCAAGGTCGGTAAATACAAATTGAAATCGTATTGATGTTATACGTAAATAAGGACGTGCTTTCGATAGTAATGTGACATAATACCCAATATCAGTCGATATTGGATGTAATTAATGACCACTCGAATACGAATATGATAGAGTAATTGATTTATTTCCATGCACGAATGTTATGAATGTTACTTTCGAAAGCTCTGAACTGAATTTGTACTAACATATTGCTAGTTTTTTTGTTCACATATAAAAAATGGTTTCAGTGACAAGTACGGCTATAAAAACATATTTTTCACTATAAAATCTGATTCGATGCAGATAGCTTTTCAAAAATTCAATTTCTCAACCATGTCACCGAAAATCTATTTTAGGCTAATTTTTGGCTTATGTTGACCAAACTGTTAACGATATATAACATGATTTACACATCTTGCAGAGAGAGAGAGAGAGATACAATGATACAGGTGGCACAAAATTAAAAGATTGTCAATAATATGGATTCTTATGATTTCATACCAAAAATTGTCACGGAATTCCACTAATACTGCTTTTTTTCGAAGTTATTCCAACACGAAGAATACTCCAGTTTACTTTTTGGTATATTATGTGGTTGAAATGAGTCATCTCTGTTATGCATTTGGTTATACCAAATACGATGATTTTGTATGCCACACAGACATTTTAAAATTGTCAGGAAAGTATTTTCTATTTTTTCTCACAAAACTCATTCACAGGAAAACCATAAAACGTTTTAAAGAAAAATATACTTCGTTTGTTTCACTTCCATGCCAAAATGTTTTACTTGGTAAATTGGATCTACTTCCCATAGTGTTTCCTCATACACACTTAACTAAAAAAAGTCGCGATACAGGTGAAGAAGCTGCGGTAGAAAAAAATCGCTCACGAAGCTGATTGTCCAGTTCATTCAGAACTGGGAAAATATTAAGATAAGTAAGAGATAATAGGAGAAATGGATGAGAATAATTGTCAGGTGAAAAACTAGAAAAAATTGACTTTTTTATATTATGTTGGTTAAACATCCTCCCCGGTCTCGACTGCTTGATGGGTATCAAGGGGTTGCAGCTCTACATGGCTGGATTGGTTGTCGGAATGTCTTTTGGTCGAGGATTATTCGGTGACTTCGTTTTCCGTGAATAAACCCAGGATATTAGCCATGCGAGCAACACTAGTGTGGCTATGTTGATTATTGTTGCAGTTTTATCCATTGTTTCTTGTAGTCTGTATATTCCTTCCTTGATTCGGACGATGCACACATGCTCAATATATAAGCCTGGTGTGTGGACTGTATAATTGGCGTAGCCGTTTGGAACCCATATGATCAGGGTGAACCATAACATCTCTTGAATTGGTTCGAACTTGACCTTCCTTCTGTCGGTGGAGCTTCTGTTCGGACAACTCGGAAGAATTGTAGGATTCTCTTGACTATCAGGCCTACTCTTAGGATGTTCTCATCCAGGAATTGAAATGATGATGAGATTCAGCAACCTATTTTTCTTGTTCAAAACGGATTTCTTTTCTAAGCTGATTCGTTCCCATTCTTTTATTTTATTGGTCACGTGCGTTTGGAAGTATTTTCTGCATTTTTGTAGTATTAGTTTGGGTCTCTTGGGGCTTTTTCTCTCAAGTCTTCAGGACTATTTCGAAGATATTCTGCTGAATTACTGAACCATTTTCTCAATGTGACTTCTCCTTTTTTGAGCAACTCGGATAGGATGTTCTGCGTTTTCTAAACTGTTGGATCCTGCTAAAACATTGTTCACGTAGAAATCCTCTAGAATTACTTCACTGAGCCAGTGAGCGATTTTATTGAAGTTTGGTCTCGTTTTGAAGTCTTTATTTTGTGCCTCCACCTGCAAAAGCGTATTATATGGTATATTGCATATTTCGCACCGAAGCATGCTACTGCATTTAACCCTGGAGTTGTGGTTCATGCAATTTTTATCGCCCTCAGTCATTCTTGGGGGGATAATTCTCTGAACTCAGCGCAATTCCAAGCTGGAGGATATGCCTTGTAATGAAGGAACTTTATATAAATCTGACGATAATGTGTCATACCCCATGTTTTTGTTGGCTTCTGAACATTCCTTTGAGACGTCGTGTAGGTGTTTGATTTCATGGGCCGATTCTTGAATTATGTTTTGAAAATCGATGATTTCATGTAGCAGCTTGGAGATGATGAGTCAATTATTTTCGTATCGATGTTCCAATGAGTTCCATGCAGTTTCATAGATTGATTCAATGATTTAATGATGCTTGATTTAGTTTTGTGGATCACCCTGGAGTTGGGATTTCAAGATTCTTCGTAACTTCCACTGAAGATTGGTTACTTCATTTGCGGTAAGCTCTTAGACGGTATGGACTGATTATTCTGGATTTTGATGTATAGTTCCTCCATGACTTCTTGATATTTTTCTCTCAGAGACTAGTTACTTTTCAGATAATGTTCTTCTATATTGGGTGTATTCGCCATGATTTCATTGTGGAGTTGTTGAATTGGCTTCCATTGTTCTTGAAGGTCATCTTTCAGAACTTTGTAGCAACTTGCTCTTTTATTTGCGGTTAATTGTTGTTGAATGTTTCGAATTATGTAGCTGATATTTCCCTCCAACATATCTTCATCTATTTCTTTTCTTCCTCATATTTGGTTGAAACAGTTTGCCGTGAAATAGCTGTGTTTATTGGTGCCAAAACTTTCGATTTCGGCATGGTGTCCGTGGATTTTCGTTGGCTTCGTCGAAAATGTTCATCCGGTTCTGGATGTATGCTGAAATTTTTCTGCTTCTCGAGTCTTTCTTACTGTTCGACAAGAGTTGAAAAATTTCGTTGCCCAATTATCCCTGTGCGGCAATAAGTTTGTTCATGGATCTCATCTTTTTGGCTGCTTGGATGCTGAATAGTTCAATGGTGAATTCGAGGGTTGTCGTGATTGGATGTATCTCTGCTGTGGATGGACTCCTTCCTGGATTTTGTGAGGGATATCCTCGGGTTTGAGGGGTTCTGCTAGCTCGTGGTTAGATGTACGTCTACAGTGGACGTACTCCTGGATGGGTTTTGGTTTGGGGTTGTTCATGGATGTACCCCCTGCTGTGTACTCCTGGATTTTTGAGGGATTTCCTCGATGTTTGAGATTCTGCTGCTTCGTAGTTAGATGTACCACTGCTGTGGACATACTTCTGGATTGTTAAGGGATACCCTCGAAGATTGGGGGTCTGCTACCGCGTGAATGGATGTACCTCTGCTGTGGACGTACTCCTGGATTTTGTGAAGGATTTCCCCATGGTTTGAGGATCTGCTGCCTCATAGATGGACGCACCTCTGCTGTGGACGTACTCCTGACTTTTTGAGGCTTTTGCTACCTCGTAAATGGATGTACTTCTGCTGTGGACGTACTTCTGGATTTTTTCAAGTTCAGCCACCTCGTAAATTGATGTACTTCTGCTGTGAACGTACTCCTGGATATTTGTGGGGATTTCTTCGACGTTTGAGGGTCTGCTGCCTCATGCATGGATTTACTCCTGGATTTTTCATGATTATGCTTGGTTATCTACTGGACAGTTCAAATTCTTTGGGCTGGCCAGTATGTTTTCTGGACTTCTTCACCAAATATTGTTGTTTTCTGCTCGAAGGACCATGTTAAAGGGAGTTTGTGTCGTCCTTTAAGGATTGCAACTGGCAATTTAGGATCGTCCCATTGTGACTATGAGGGACTAATGGAATAGTTAGGTCGTTGAAATGAGTACCACCATTGTTTGGATGATAAAACTTCATTCCATTCCGTGCTGGTTATATATGCGAGCATCGATAAACTTACGTGCTAGTATTGTTATGATCTGAAAACGTGTGTGAGGTTATCATAACAAGGTGAGGATTGTTTATCACGTAATATCATAATAAGGTCAGTGTTTATGATCTTACTTCGATTTGGTATCGGAAATGAATGAAAATAATTGTCAAGTGAAAAATTAGAAGGCATTAATTTTTTCTATTATTTTGGTTGAACAGAAATATATCAATTACCCGTAAAGTCAAGAGTCTGGCCTCTCAAACAGGGGGAAGGGTCCTTTATGTTATATTCAACACTTTTCCTGATATATATATATATATATATATATATATATATATATATATATATATATATATATATATATATACAGTGCGGCTTCAGAAAGAACAATGGGACGAAAACCTCTTTGAATTATATCACCGATACTACTTTCTGAAAAAAGAGACATTGTAATTGCTCGACCACACATATCAACTTAAAAATTTCAAATCGCAAGGGGGGTTGAGGGCCAGATCTTTGAAAGGATAATTAATTTTTTTTCAAATTCATAATTCCGTTTTTTCACAATATGCATTTGAAATATCAGGTATAACAAAAAAACAAAACGATTATGTGGAATTTTATTTATTGAGAATAAGAAGCAAAATTGTTATCAATCAATGAATTAGGTATTCGAAATGTCTGACTAATGCTTATTGACTATAAAATATTCAATTCGAAAATTCTTCCCCAACATTAAGTAACATATGTGCAGGGATACCAGCACACACCCGTGTTATTCGTTGTTTCAGTTGCGATAATTCGTTTTAATATGAAGAGCAGGTAAGTAGTGTTATATTCATTTATACATTAGAAGGTCTCAAACATCGACAAAATAATCCAACTTCATAGTAGGCATTTCTAGGTAACTGCTTGGTTATCATCATAATGGTCATAGTAAATAATAAATGAATTGGGTATTATTTGAGTCGAGAATTGGATTATTGTACGAGTTCAAAAAATTATTTTAAGTATTCCTCTATCGACCGTATTTCGTGTTACTCATCGCAATTGTGATTCCGCCGAATAACCATGGTTGAAAGTAAAATTGAATTACCTTTTCAGCGATGTACAACTCGACCTCTATGGACAATCGTTCATTTAATATATTTCGTCATGTAACATAGCATAGCCCTGTATAGGACTATATTCAGGTAACATTTAAGAATGATATGACAAGAATGACACAGACATTTTCAAGAAAAAGCTCTCTGTGAAATTTGCAGAAATAGCAGTAAAGCATTGCAGTTTGACTACGTTTATCATTCACAATCAATCCCGTGAGGGTGGTCATTCAGCAAACCACGTAGAAATATTTTTGGTCCTTTGAGCCGGATGTATTGCCAGCAACCAGAAGAAAAATAGTGCGGTCCTCGACAAAAAAAGCATTCCTCCCAGTAGTAAGCGACTTTTCAGATACAGTAGTATACAGCTGTTTAGAATCAAGGCCAACGAAATAGCAAAGCAGCTACGACACAAGTAAAACTCATTCTTATTTTTCCTGACAATCTCCCAATCTATAAAAAAAAAAGGAATTTCTCGATCTGTGAATACTAATTCTTGTTCATTCATTCATATTATTGCGACTTGAAACTTCATAATCACGATGAAAACGAACTGAAGGAGTTGAGACATACACGAGATAAATTAAAGAGTCAATTGACACGTTTTCAAGCATTGATGAAAACAATAGAAAAAGATAACATAATCGAACTGGAAATAAGATTGAACAAAATCGAGTCGGTTTTCGAACAATATGATATTGTATAATCGCGTTTAGAAGTACTAGACGAAAGCAAAGAAGAACAGCGCGAAGAACAAGAAACGGCATTTTATCAGGCAATTGCAAAGGCAAAGGGTCTTTTAGTTGAACGACAATCTCAAAATGTAACCAACACGCGTTATAATACTCAAATTAGTAATGCAATCTCAACAAACACGAACCAGGTAACAAATTTGAAATTACCAACAATACATCTACCAACGATTTCAGGAAACTATGATGAATGGATACATTTTCACGATACTTTTTTCACAATTGGAACATGAAAATACGAGTTTGACAAACATACAAAAATTATATTATCTATCATTCATTGGGAATTTCTGACAACAATTATACGGTAGCATGGGATTCACTCCTAAGGAGGTATCAGAATAAAATTATTATTATTAATACTCATGTCAGAGCAATATATGATCTCCCAGTAGTCATAAAAAATTCAGCAACATCACCAGTCAACTCACCGATAAGGTTCAACATCATCTAGGTGCACTCAAGAATCTAAAATTGCCCAGGATCAATGGGACATTCTCCTAATCTACTTAATTACATCAAAATTAGATAATTTTATGAACCGCGAATGGAAAAATTCACTAGAAAATGATAAATGACCCACGTATGATCAGCTAATTACGTTTTTGAATGAGAAATGTTTCACATTCGTAACTCTTTTGGATAACAATGAAAAATCCAACTACAATACGCAAAGAATAGCAAATAATCGAGGTTGTAAGTTACCTTCACACATAACTCATCACAGGCAAAGAGGACAAGAACATTCTCTTCCAGTCACCAATAACGGGCTAGATATATCATGTCATTATTGCAAGGCACCTCATTTTATTCAAAATTGTGCAGATTTCATTAAATTGCCAATAAGCAAAGAATACGAGGAAATCAAAAGATTACGACTCTGTAGTAATTGCCTTAGACCTGGTCATTTTAAATGGGCATGTAAATTAGGCGATTGTAAATGATGCAACTCAAATCATAATACTTTACTTCACAATAGTAATCAAGCACAATAATTTACAACAGGTTGCCATCTCATCAAATGCGAATATTTCAGAAATCTTAACCAATCTCGTAACAAATACGGAAGAAATAGCGCCCATACTAACAAGCAACTGTTGTAATGCTCACAGTGGTACTCAATCCGAGAGCATACCGAGCATTCAATCTACGAACAAACAGGGTAGTACGCAAAGCTCGACACAAATACATATGAGCACAGAACAAGCAAACGAGGTATTGCAAGGCTCTAACACAAATACACGCGATAATCAGTTAATTTTATTATCAACAGCCCAGATAATAATTTATTATACGCGAATATACGAAATGCTCACGTTTGCAAGGCTCTCTTGGGCTCTGGTAGTCAGAGTAATCTAATCACAGAAGGACTTTCTGAGAAATTGAATTTGCTTTACGAAGATTTTCGCATACCTATTGCGGAATAAATCAAAATGTTATGACTATCACACAGAAAACAAGTGCCACCATCAAATTTCGATCAACTTCATTCCAATGTGATTCAACGTTTTTAGTATTAAACAAGATTACGGAAAAAATTCCGTATAAAGAATTCAATGAAAATATATTCAAATTACCGACAGGCATCACGCTAGCTGATCCAGAATTTAATAAACCACAAAATACTGACATTCTTCTTGGAGCTAATATATTCCATGATCTTTTATGTCCGAATCAACTCAAACTTGGGAAAAACAAACCAAATTTACGAGAAACTACTTTAGGTTGGATAGTCACGGCTCGTTATATATTCGAATCGTAAATCATTTTGTAATCTCACGCAAACAATATCAAATGAAATGCTCAATGAATCATTAACAAGTTTTTGGAAAACTGAAGAAATTCGGCATAAGAATATTATGATCAAGGAAAAACAGTATTGTGAAGAAAATTTTGAGAAAACGACGAGTCGTAGCTCTGATGGCAGATTCATAGTCAGATTACCTTTTTTAGTACAGATGACAGATTTAGGCGATTCCGCAACACTCGCATTGGAATGCCTACTCTCTCTCGAGAACAGATTCGAGCGCGATAGTAATTTAAGGGCAGAATACGTGGAATTTTTAAAACAATATGAATCGATGGGACATATGACATTCATAAAAAATTTCGACGGAAACATTGAATAGCCCTCGTATATATTGCCACATCATTCGGTAATAAAACCAAGCAGTACGACAACTCGTTGCAGAGTTGTATTCTACGGGTCCGCAAAAATCAATGAAGGTATATTGCTGAATGATTTATTAATTGTAGGTCCTAACGTTCAAGATGATATTTTTTCAATTGTAACTCGTCTCAGGCTACATCAATATGTTTTGAGTGCAGACATAAAAATGATGTTTGGGCAAATAATATTACATCCGGAAGACAGAAAATATCAGCGTATACTATGGCGTTATAACGAATCAGAGCCAATAAAGGTTCACGATCTCAATACAGTGACATATGGGACAGAATCCAAAAGTTATCTCGCAACTAGGGTTTTAGAACAACTCCCATTAGAATTCGCTGAGAAATATCCACGCACATCGAAATTTATAAGACATTCATTTTATATGGACGATTCATTGATCAGTGTTGACACGATACATGAGGCTTTAGAAATAGACGATGAAATAACGAAAATTCTCAATAGCGCTAACTTTCCTTTAAGAAACTGGTGTTCAAATGAAAAAGACATGTTAAATTCGATATTAGGTAACCAAGAAAATGGTAACAAACAGTATCACGACAATAAGGAATTGAAAACTTTAGGAATCGCGTGGAATCCAAAATCGGACACATTGAGTTACGCGGTAAATATAAATATTGTTGATAAAGCTCTGACGAAGCGCTCAGTATTAGCGACAATATCTAGAATTTTCGATCCGCTAGGTCTAATAGGCCCGGCAACCATTCAAGCGAAGTTATTCATGCGTGAATTATAGCAAAGAGAAATTTCATGGGACGAATCTTTACTTGCGGGCATGGTGAAACAATGGATCACATATTTAAAGCAAATTAATTCCATAAATGATATTGAAATTGAACGGCATGTTCTATGTGAAAATCCTACAAATATTGAACTACACGGTTTCAGTGACTCCTCGGAGAAGGCATATGGTTCATGTATATATTTATGTTCCAAAAACAAACAGGCTGAAGTCATCTCGCGGCTTTTATGTGCCAAGTCAAAGATTGTGCCTCAAGGCAAACACACCATTCCCAGATTAGAACTTTCAGCAGCTACATTACTTTCAGAATTAATGCACGTTCTGAGAAAAATACTCGATGTCGAAATATCCAGTACTCATTATTATTCTGATTCTATAATAGTATTGGCGTGGCTACAAATTGATCCAGGCAAATTGAAAACATTCGTTGCAAACAGAGGTACTGAAATTATAGAACTCACCTGTGAATCAAAATGAAAGCACGTAAGGTTCTACGGATAACCTAGCAGATATTATTTCGCGAGGTATAAATGTACCGAATTAAAAAAGTCGAAAATTTGGTGGTACGTTCCTGCATTTCTAGTTGAGAATAAAATTTCTTATCCACATGACATATATGATATAGATATGATAGAAAGTATTTCCGAATTCAAACTGTCGACAATTTCATTAGCAACGACTAAGCATGATTTTGAATTGAATATATTTGATAGACATTCATCGTTGACGAAGCTACAACGTGTAGTAGCTAATTGCATCAGGTTCAAACCAATCACCTTATTGAAAAAAAAAGGTGTTAATTTGACAGTAGACGAATTCGAGAACTCCCCAAGATTATTGATAAGGCTGGCTCAAAAAGCTGAGTTCACACAAGAGATGCATGCACTATAGTTGTTCCGCCCCATACCTAATAAAAATAAACTCATAAGTCTAAATCCATTTTTAGATGAGCACAAATTGATCAGAGTCGGAGGTAGACTGGAGCACATGTCGTACTCGCAAAAACATCCAATTGTTCTACCGAAGTCACACAGAATCACAAAGTTGATTGTAGAATTTGAACATTCAAAACTCTTACATGCAGATGTTCAGAATTCACTTTCATCAATAAGATAACATTTCTGGCCAATTGACGGAAAAAAATTTAGTTAAACGTGTTGTCAAATCATGCATAATATGTTTCAAAGTTAGTCCTGCAGCTTCGGAAACTCTCATGGGGAATCTACCACTCGGAAGAGTAATTCCAAGCAGGCCTTTTTCAAAGTGTGGAGTTGATTACGCTGGTCCCATCCTCGTGAAGGAAGGAACGCTGCGTAAAAACAAAATTAGTTAAGACATACATATGTATTTTTGTGTGTTTTTCAACACGTGCGGTGCATATAGAGTAAGTCAAGGATTTGAGTACAGACAGTTTCCTGAATGCGTTGAATCGTTTCATTGCTAGAAGGGGAAAACCCTCAGAATTATTTTCAGACAACGGTTGAAATTTTGTTGGTGCTAACAATAATTTCATCGAATTACGCAACTTGTTAGCTGACGAAAGTCATGAAGAAAAAATTGAAAAATTTCTTGCATCGGACAGTATAAAGTGGACGTTTATTCTCGCGAAGTCTCTACACATGGGAGGTATTTGGGAATCAGCCGTGAAATTTCACATGAAACGTATTTTAGGGCTCGCTTCAGTTAGTTATGTAGAAATGTACACGGAGTTGACGCAGGTCGAGTCTTGCCTCAACTCCAGACCCCTCTCACACCTCTCATCCGATCCTAATAATTACCTATCTCTCACTCCTGCTCATTTTTTAATTGGAGACACGTTGGCTGCTGCACCACAGAAAAACGTTCAGGATTTTAATATGAACAGACTATCCAGATATCAGAAGACACAGCAGTTGTTTCAACAATTTTGGTCTAGATGGTCAAGAGATTATCCCGGTTGCAGCAGAGAAGAAAATGGCAAACCACCTCAGCTGATCCCAAAGTAGGTGATTTGGTCATTCTGAAGGAGGACAATATTTCACCACTACGCTGGCCTATGGCTCGCATTGTTGAAGTTTATCCAGGGGCTGATAAAGTGACACGTGTGGTGTCTGTAAAGGTGTCCAGTGGAAACGTTTCTAGACGTTCAATAAATAGAGTTTGTTTTTTACCAATGTAAAGGCTATTGATGTAATGAGCATTTCAAAATGTTAGTTTTTGAATATTCCATCTAATGCATCAATTTATGTATATTATGTTTAGGCATTTTTTCTCCATTGAAAGTTAATGTTGGCGGCCTATGGAAAATCGTGAATTTCATGTATTTCGTCATGTAACATGTCAAAGCCCTGTATAGGACTGTCGTCAGGTAAAAATTATGAATGATATGACAAGAGTGACAGAGACATTGTCAAGAAAAAGCTCTCATGTGAAATTTGTACAGATCAGCAGAAATAGCAGTAAAGCATTGCAGTTTGACTACGTTTATCATTCAATCCCGTGAAGAATAAATAAAATAAAAAAAACATTGAATGGTTGAGAAAAGAATTGAATTATTTTCAACAATGTGCCACTTGACCCCCCATGATATTAAAAATTCTCAAGTTGATATGTTCCTTTGCGTCATCTATCAAGCAATCACAAATGTCTTTCATTTCAAATAGTAGTATTGGTGATTCCATACAAAATGGTTTTTTTCCCATTGTTCTACGTCGATTAGTTTGAAAGTTGACAGGGGAGGGGCTATAAAAAGCCGCACTATATAGTATATATATATATATATATATGAATATATATTTATATTTATATATATATATGAATGTATATTTATATTTATATATATATATATATATATATATATATAGAATAATACATAGATATACAAATTAATTTAAAGTTGTAGTATTAAATATAAAATAATTTTCATTCAATATTGGCAACCTATAGGTCTTCTGATAGAGCTTTATCAGCTCTACATATTTCATTCTCTTTTGTACAAACAAATAAAAAATCGCTGTGAACTACCATTCATGATAATTAATAATTTTTGTTGACCCTGTCTGCTCCTTTCATTTGAAGTTTATTCGCCTCATATCAATCACATACTATTTGAGTTTTTCTTCCGCCGACAAACAGAACATCATTGTATTTAGACATTTCTGTATTTCAAAGTTAAATATTAGATATTATTTTTCCAAGTGATATTAGGATTGAAACCCAAGTACCTATCATTGTGTGCTGGTTATACTCCTTTTTTTTATTTTAGTCAGATTGAATAGAAATATTAGGAAGAATGATCTTGGATCCTTCACCAACTTTTGATTGAAAAGTTTAAGGTTGATACAAAAATAGAATGTCTGTTTTTTTTTCTCGAGCCAGATTAAATGAAAATATTAAATGCATTCAATTTTTGATTGTAGAAATTGAGGTTTATAGAAAAATAGAAATGCTGTTTGTGTATTCCAGTGAACAAAAGTCCAATTTTTTTCGACACATATTCGTTAGCTTGATTGCTGGCTTTTTCAGAATCAATAATTAAATTCTGAAATCTACCTTTCCGACTGGCCGCGCCATACTTTCTATTTCCTATTATCTATCATTGACAATATTGGATGTATTCATTTAGGAGTTTTCTCTTGATTGCATTCAATATTGCCAAGAATATCTAAGAAAAAAGCCTGAAGGAGTTTTCATCCAGGGAAGAAACGTGGCGATTATTGAACTGAAATATTGGATATATTCTATCCAGTCAATATCCCAAGAAAGCTTCAAATTTTCTTAAGAAACAAATATATATATAAATAATATATATATATTTATATATATAAATATATATATATATATATATATATATATATATAATATATATATATATATATATATATATATATATATATATATATATATATATATATATATATATATATATATATGTATATATATATAATATTAAATTACATTATTGAGAAAAAAAAATAATTAAAATGAAGGAAGTACTTACAGAAAATTTTAAAAAAAAAAATATGAAATATTTGTCGGAATGGGTTATATCTTTACGTTTGAGACATTGAAGGTTTGAAATGACAACCTATGATTAATCGTCAGAAAAATATAAAATATGTAGTGGGTGTGTTAATTTTTTATTATATTCTTTGAGAATCATCAGTTTTAATCCATTTGTAAAAGATAACTGTCGATTTTGCTAAGATTTTTGATATCTGTTTTTTTGTTCATAGTTTGATTGGATTTATTAATTTCAATCATTTCAAGAAATAATCTTCTAGAGAAATTTTTTTCTGAATGTAAAACTTGTGCTTCCTCGAATGATATTTTATGGCCTGTTTCAATAGCATGTTGAGCTAATGCACATGATTTCTTGTTGAGTCTTATATCACTTCTGTGAGAGATAATACGATTATTTAAAGTTCTTGAACTTGTACCAATATAGTTCAAATCACAGTTGTTACATGGTATGCTGTAGACAACATTTGATTTCTTCAAATCTGGTGTGGGATCTTTCAACCTCGTATTTAAATTCTTTATTTTTTTTTTATTATTTGTGTCATCATTATTAATTCGTCTATCAGAGTTGGTATTGGAAAGAATTCTGTTGAGAAGTTTTTTGCGGTAAGAATTATCTAGTAAAATTTTACTGAGAATTTTAAAATTTTTGTTTTTCAATGAAGGATGAACCAACATCTCGATTCTTTTTTTCATACAAAGAATCAAATTTATTTTCATTCTTTTTGAGTGGAAGGAATGATAGTTTATGTATCTTTCAGAGTTTGTTGGTTTTATATACCAATCTGTGATTAGTGGATTGTTTTCTCTACGAATTATTCTAGTATCTAAAAACGGAATACTTTTAT
Source organism: Gonioctena quinquepunctata (assembly GCA_018342105.1). Classification (NCBI taxonomy): domain Eukaryota; kingdom Metazoa; phylum Arthropoda; class Insecta; order Coleoptera; family Chrysomelidae; genus Gonioctena; species Gonioctena quinquepunctata. Next base: position 80,203 of record JAFIRS010003703.1, on the reverse strand, counting down.
TTTTTTCTAATTCAATTGTGAATTGTAAATTTTTATTGTAGTTATTTACTTTTCTAAAAATTCCATCGGATTCATCAATTGGTACTGCACAAATAATATCATCTACAAATTTAAAAAAAAATGGAACTTCAAACGTCAATTGTGGTAATATTTCTTCGAAAAGGTCATCCATTACATACGAGGCAATATTGGTGAGATGAATTTGTTTGTAGAAATTTCCTCCGAACGAAAAGAGACTAGATTTGAATATGAATTGAATGATTTCTAAAAATTTTGTTTGTGAAATATTACAGTATTCTCCATCTTTTAGTTATACTTTGGCGTGGCGATTAATGAACCAAAATATTGGATATATTCTATCAAGTATCCAATATCCCAAGAAAGCTCCTCTAAATGTACATTTATCAGGATTCAAGAACCACAATATCCATATATATGTATATATATATATATATATATATATATATATATAATTTATATATTTATTATATATATATATATATATATATATATATATATATATATATATATATATATATATATATATATCAAAAAATCTATTAGACAAGTCATAACTTCTAGAATATTAGGTATATCAAAATGAGATTTGGTATAGGTAAATGGTATGTGAGGAGGAGAATTTTCGCATATTTTCCACTTTTCGACCACTTCCGGTTTCACCGCAAATGGCTCCGGTTCTGAATTTTTAAATGGAACACCCTGTATATTGTAACATTTTTGGATTTCTAAGACCATTTTGGACCAATATGTGACATTTAAGAAAAAAATTACGCATACTTCATTTTTTAGAGTCACTTTTTATATTGCATCTAGGTGGCTATGGTCGGACGTAAACTAATCTAAGGACCTCAATGGATGTCAGAAATTCACAATCGCAAAGTTTCAGAGACTAGTATGATAGATAGAAATAAGACAAGTTCGCGGAATTACATTTTCGTGTCTAACTATTATTTTTCAAATTGCGACAATTTTTTGACGAGCACTTTTCGAAAAAAAGATTTTTTCGATTAATTTAACGATACCAATTTATTTGCAATTGGATTAAAAATAAGAACATGAATTAAATATTACCAAGGAAAATACTGGATAATAATTTATTTACTTTTGTTGAGTGTGCCAAGGATAGCCATGAAGCATAATATTTTGCAGTTATTTTTATCAAGTCTTCTTTGGAAAAGAAAACACTCACTTAGGTAATGACAGTGACATGAGCTTTATGAGGAGACAGTAAAAGTTTCTCAATTTTAGTTAAATTTCAGTATAATTTTTCTTCAAAATAATGTATACCCAGAGTGAAAAAGTGGATATGTTATCAATATTTGGAGAATGTCATAGAAATAATTGGGCCAATATTGTTTCCAGGTCAGTTAACAGGGGTTAGGTACTTAGGATTTCTTCAAAAAGAAATCGAGGATCATCTTAATGATCTACCTTTAGCAGTTTTACAACGAAATTACTCCCAACAAGATGGAGCACCCCCTCATAATACCAGAGAAGTTCTTAATTACTCAATAGAGCATTTTATTAATCAAGTTATTGCAACCAATGGTCCAGTACGGTGGCCTGCCCGCTCACCGGATCTCACTGTGCTCGATTTCTTTTTTTGGGGATATGTTGAAAAAAAGGTTTAATATGCAACAGCTCAAGCCACTGTTGCAATCTTAGAAGTATTTCTACGGGCATTTAGAAGTATAAATGTTACGAAATGTGTCGGGAGAAACAATTGAACGAGCTGAAATGGGTCTTGAACAAAGAGGAACGCACTTCGAGAATTTACTACAGTGAAAGTAAATGAATTATTATCCATGGAACACTTGACAAAAGTAAATAAAATATTATCCAGGGTTTTCCTTAGTAATATTTAATTTATGTTCTTATTTTTAATCCAATCGCAAATAAATAAGTATCGTCAGATTCTTTAAAAAATCCTTTTTTCGGAAAGTGCTTGTCAAAAAATGGTCGCCATTTGAAAAATAATAGTCAGATACAAAAATGTAATTTGTCTATCTATCAACTAAAACTTTGCGATTGTAATTTTCTGACATCACCTGAGGTCCTCAGATTAGTTTACGTCCGATCATGGCCACCTAGAAGCAATATTAAAAGTGACTAATAAAATGAAGTAGGCGAAAACACTTTTTAAAATGTTAGAATTGTCTCAGAAATCCAAAAATTTTACAATATACAGGCTTTTCCATTCAAAAATTCAAAACCTCCATTTCTGGTGAAACCAGAAGTGACAGGAAAAGGAAAAATATGCGAAAACTCTCCTATTGACATACCATTTACCTATACCACATCTCATTTTGATTCATTTAATATTCTAGAAGTTATGGCTTGTCTAATAGATTCGTTGACCCAGGTACCCAGTGAACACAAATTGATCTCAGAGATGTTAGGGGAACTCACATCCACGTTTCACATCACACCTGCGAGTCAAATTGCGACTCATATTGCCATCTCCAGAACTCCTTTTTCGGGCCCTATTGGTCATTTTCTACTTCACATTCTGATGACGAATGGAACTCGAAATTACCTTAATGCAACTCTCTATTTTACATCACATTTTGAGTCACATTGAGGTTACATTGTAATCACAATGTGAAGTTGGGAAAACCATCCACCATTTATGAACGGGAGGTACTTTTCGATTCTTTGAATGTGTCATATTCTGACGTCAGGGAAGCCCTGAGAGAATTATATTGTGCTTCCCAAGAATGTTACATGCACCTTTAAATTTGATGTATCTATTGCAATCACATGTAGATCGATGAAGATATTCAATGAGAACACTAATAGACCTCAAATTTCTGTCACATAGACCAATCCGAGGTTTCACAAGGATGCTCAATTTTACTTGAAAGTGAATCACATTTCGAATCAGATCACATATCACTAGGGATTTCATAGAACTCACATTCTACAGATGTCATAAAGCCAGCAGAGCCGGGAATGAAGATTTTTTTATTATTGAAAAATTATGAGCTATTCAAGCATCTTCTCCTAAATTTTGTACTTGTTTTTTTAATAGAACATGTTCTGCTACCCTAACAAAAAATCAGCAGATCGAGGTGGGCAGATATATTTTTGATTAGAAAAATCAAAAGCTAATGGGAAGCTTTGTGAATGCTCTATTCAGAAATTTTTAGCAAAGTTTACATATTCAGATAATTTTCTTCATACACATTGAAATATCAACTTGAAATATTTGAACAGGAAATTATTTTTAATGTAAGCATGTATGTGCTCTATTTCAACATGATATTTCATTGTGACTGAAATAAAAAGTGATGTGAACAATGCGATAATGAAAAAATGTGAACGTCAAAAAAGGAACACAAAATTTCAGAATAGAGCTCTCAAATCGCTCCTAAATAACCTATAATTTTCTGTTTGAAAAAAATTATAATCCGTCCGCCTTGATCTACTAATTTTTGTTAAGCCAGCAGAACATGCTAGATTAAAATTAGCACATAATTTCGGAATAGAGCATTCAAATCTCTAATTAGCTTATAATTTTCCAGTAATAAAAAAATAAGTTCTGCTCACCTTACTTTCCTAGCTTTCTGGAGACATATTCTATAGTGGGTTTCGATAGAGGTTTCAGTGAAAATAAGATGGGTATGAAAAAAAACTAATTATGACTACACAAAATTCACTTAATTCACTTAAAAAAAATTATAAAAATTGTGGGAATAAATTCAAAATAATTCTCAGCAGAAAACATCAATATTAAAAAATATTAATACAATTTTGAAGCGCCAAGGGTGCTTCCCGTTCTTTTCTCTGCTTGTCATGGCGAAGCCAATCTCTTGTTAATACTTCGTACTCCTTTAGTGTTGGGGTATTCCCCAGAAACTGCATCTGAAAATTAATTAAGAAGATTCAATATGATTCCGTTTGTTGGTTCTATCAGCTTCACGTGAACCTCAGATAAATTAAACTAGAGTTTAGAATGTATCTCAAAACAAACAAATTCCATTTCTGGTCTGCAGAAGAGATGAAATATTGGCTCAATGCTCTTCAATTGAATAAGCTACAGAACTGCTGACAAAAAAAAGTTATTCAAATAATTTCTTGTGGCTATTTGTTTCTCACCATCTAAATAATGATTCTAGATTTTTAATGAATCAAATGTTTGGTTCATTAGAAACAAACACATGATTTCTAAGAAAACCTGAGTTATAATATCTTTCAAAAAAGAATACAATAGATCTAAAAGATGATTTGTGTATTTGTTACCCCATCACACTACAACCAATCCACGAATCGAGTCAAATTTGGCATGTTGATAGATTTTGTGAAGGAGTAACATTCATATCATGGTAGTTTCACCACACCACTTCAACTCTTCAGGGGTGAAATACCGTTGCGTGCGAAGACGAAGGTATTAGCTAATAAGATATAAATTTCATAAAGAGGCATTTGAGAATATTTGATTCAAATGCTCCATTCAAAATTCTGCTAAAAATGCCTCGAGTTGTTCACTTTATGCTGAGCTTTTTCTGATCATAGAAGGCCGTGAAGGGGTGATTAATGATAATTTTTTTCTCGATAAGATATATTTTGATAAGTGTAAATACTTGGATGTAGCTTATCAAATGTATATTTTCATGAATATCTATATCTTGTTATTCAATCAATGTGAGCTTTATTTATACAAGTTGTATTCCTTTATCTGGTTATATAATTTTGTGACACAATGCGTTCACTACGGCATATCTGAATTCATTTGTGCATAAGAAATGTGCATGGCTGTTGAGCTCATATAAGGTTATTGAAGTGCGTATTCACCTTATGATGGATCAAGTAAATATATCGCAAATACACCAAAACTCAAATCAAACAATGGTTCCAAAGTATTCCTAAAATTACTAACTACCTACCTATATTTTAATCCGTGAATTCAATGAATCACGCTGTTAGTACTCACCTCGAAAAAGTATGTATAAAGACACTGGAAAACGAAACACATTTATATCATAATCCAAACGCCCCAAAGCAAGCAAATGACAGCACAAAAGCACAAACAAACCGAAACTCGAATACACAGGACGCCATAGAGCCATAACCTATAACATGTTAGTGTCAACGGTCGAAACTGTCCAGCGTTGTCAGATTTCATTAGGAAATCTTCCGTAAGAAGTAATCAATATTTTTCTCAACCAAACTTCTACATTATTCGATTTCAAAATTATAGTGTTGATTTCTTTGTATCATTTTTGAAAATGGATTCATTGTGATGGAATAATTCCCACAATAGCAATATTTATTGAGGTAATGAAATTATATTTCACTACCTAACACTTCGTAAAGAATAATCTGGCAATAGGTGTTAGATCGACCAATCAGATACATCAGTTCATATTGTGCGCCACCTGAATGATTACGCAGGTTGAGCGGGAGTCAGGTTTTTTTTGAATAATTTTAAACTTTATGCACTGTGGAAAAGCCATGAATTCTCACTGAATTGCAACAGAAATAGATGTGTCTCGTTTCTTAACACTGAGTAATATTGGGTAGGGGATACGTATACCTTTGTTAGCGACGAAGTCGATCTTGGTACCCATTAGGTAATTTGAATTTTCTGTTGAGATTCCATTCAAATAAATAACACTTCCAATCTCGTGTCTTATAGAAATCATAATCTTGGAGTAAGATACGTATACCTATTCAATTTCGAGATAGCATTTGCTTTGAATTTATTTAAATATAATACCACTTAATATAAAACTATGTGGTTTCTTCATGACTTTTTGAAAAAAAGCCTGCCTACTTATGTTAGGTATATATAATATGTCAATATTAATGATGTATGAAATAATACTCCACTCACATAGGTATTATTCAAAAAAATGTCTGAATTACATTGCGTTGCGGCCTAATCCCCTCCCTCGACCGACATATACAGGTAACATTAATGTTTTAAACTGTATTATTGTATACCTATTATAAAATATTGTTCGGCATAAAGTTTTGATTCCCGCACACTATGATTTTCATTTTAAAATTGAATGTTTCTGAGGGGTTAAAAAGGCTCACAAACTGATATTCACCAAGTTCACTTTATTTAAAATAATGCGAATCACTTCTTCACCATCGAGACATGAAAATGGGATTCTAAACTACTGAAATTTTCGATTCAGCAATGAATGTGCTTGAGAAATCAGAGAGATTCACAAATTCACATTCATATTCGTCTCAGATCAACCGAAATGAGAAGAGCAATGTGAACCTTTTATCTTATTCGGCATCTCTTGGTGGTAACAGTGACGTATTATGGGGATTCACTTCTGTAACATTTGGCGATATGAATGCGACATCTCAGGGATGTTTGTGTTAACAGAGGTGCGTTCGATTATAGACTCCTAGAGTAGAGTAAAGTATTTGAAGGTTTCTTAAATTTACTCTGGAGTTGAGTACTATTCATGTAATATTCGAACGGTGCGGAATTTATTTGGAGTTGTTTACGAGTCCGAGTTCTGAAATCGGAAATATGGTTATGTTATTGTTAAAAAAATACGAAAACCGGAGAAAAATATTGTTGAAATAAATTTTCTAGAATCTTGTTCGGAATTGTAAATTAAATGTTAGTATTTATGGTAGGGAATGACAATGGTATATTCGAATGCCATGTGATGGTTTCGAAGCAGTTTTATTAAAAATAGCTCCTAGGTTAAGAATTCGAGGACATAGTATGAACTTGGTAGACCATATGTTCCTCCAAGATTACAACTAATATCAGTGAACAGTATTAAACACATACACATAAATAATCTCAATCTGTGAGAGTGTGAGACAAACTATAAAGATATTTTCCGTCTCTCAGAGTTATGTCAATTTTGTGGAGTTAAATAAACCCAGCTATTTTGTAGAGTTACGAGAGTTAACTCGGTAGCGAATACTCGGGTATTTTCGAACGACAGTCTTAAAGTAAAATATACACAACTTTACGATTTTCGAACGCTATTTAGTAAATTCTACTCGATGGAGTTAATAATCGAACGCACCTCTGGGTATATATATATTTAACGATACGTGGGTGGACGAAGGCTACTTCCCTATTTAACATAGGAAAAAATGTCTCAAATAAAAGATGTAGAGAGCAATGAAATCTATGTTCGATAAATAACTACCAATATACAGGGTATCCGATAAATGGGTGACTTATCAAAGTTCTGCTTTTTTTAAAATGAAACACCCTATATATTTTCACTCGATTGAACTCCTTTGGAAGAGTGTCTCTCAAAAAGATAGGATTGTATACCAGGTGGTTCGGAAGATATGGTGAGAATTATGTAAAAAAATGGGTTCATGCAACACCAAATATCTCAAAATCAATAATTTGGAATAAGAAAATATTTCCACCAAATATGATCGGAAATGGTATATTTTCATTCCCTATTAATTATTTCACCAAATGTCGCTTTTTCCATACAGGAGCAACCAAAACTCGGGATAACATTTTTCTCAGTTTTTCAAATGAAACACCCTGTAAATGAAGTCATATCAGAAGAGACCCCACTATGAGCTTGCAGAAAATGTGGGGTTTGTCTACTTGATTTCCATCAGAAATGTATCTAATTCTTAAGGAAAATATGAAAAAGTCATCATAACAGCAATAACCATTTCTGTATTCAGTGCTGGACAGAAGAGGTGACAAAATAAGCTGAAAAAATTTTAAAAAGCGTAAATTTACAGATGTTTGAACAATCTCCCATTTTGAACCACGCATAAATTGAGTCCATCTACAATTGCTCTTCAAACTTCAATTGAAGTTGATCTTGTAATGGAGCGAAAAACTTCTCTTATTATTTTCTTCATGTTGTAAGACTTGAGACAAGATTACTCGAATTTCGTTATTTTTTTGCTACCCTGCTCCGGCTTATTTGTTATTGAAAGCTTCAATGGGAGTGAGTAAGGAATTTTGTTGATGGTGGTTCTTATCAGAAATATTCACTAAGATCAGTTTGCAAATAAGATTAAAAACAGATTTTATATGGGCGCCACTGGAAGTTAATTTACGTGTGATCCAAATTGTACTGATGTTATCCTCTTCCAATATCAAAGAACTCAAAATAAGTTTGGTTATTTTATGTGAGTTTCAAAATGACCAAACAGAACAACACTTGGAAAATTGCATAAATCTTTAATTCGTTCAAATTCAGTTGTATTCACAAATTAGAATATCACCGCGATATGGATTCCAAGCAATTAACCAATGGTTGAATAATTTTCAGCTCTATAAAATGGATTATTAAATTTTTAAGCTTCCAAAGCCTTTTTATACTGATATTCCAGGCTGTTCCAATTTCGAATAACTGTTAGGACAATACATTGTTCGAACATTACAGATAAGTTAGGTATATGAAAAAAACTATATAGAAACTTCAGATAGCTTCAAGTTGAAATCCTTTTCCGAAAATGGCCTAAATCAATGAATCCAACAATTTTTATGGTACGTTACCAATTTGCAGTCTTTTCGTAAAGGACATTTCTCACGTTTTCGGTTTCTACTACACATCTGTCCTGTCCTCCTGTAGGTATACCTGTTGGAAGTGGTATAGCGTGCCGATGAGTGTCTATAAGAAAATCCAAACGCGGCAAGCTCAGAACCAATATATCTCTATTTTGAAATTTCTCCGAAAGGGACGTGTATCCAAATAAATCCCGATGGAACGCAATTCAATTTACAGCAAGATAATTTATTTACCAATAATGAGGTGAGAGGTGAGAAAATAAGAAAGGTATATAAAAAATGTTATTACAACATGAGATAACGAACTACGAGGAAATAGAACAAGCAAGGTTTGTTTTACCACAACACATCCGAAAAAACATATTCAGGAACAATTCAACTAACACACTATACTGTTGAGTCTACTCACCCCAGAAGTAATATGAGTAATATTGTCAGGAAAATGTACGGGAGATTTTTCCATAGAAATCACCAAAATTGTTTAAAGAGTAAATTGTAATACAGGTTGTGTCTTATTCGAAAAAAATTAGATCATGGTACAGCGTCTGTACAATGGAAACGTGTGTATTGGATACCTATGTCAACTTCTTATATTGTAGGCAGTGGTTCAGCCGGAATTCCTTATCACGAGTATCAGGTGACAATTTTTTTCGTGTTTAAGTGTAGAGCCTGATTCACTTTACCTAAAGCTAGATTCATGCTTTGCCAGAATATTCATATGAATCCCATTTAGATTATTACAGTCTGTTTTTTAATTACCGCAATTGTTGTTGTTATTGATATGTGCCATTTCTAAAAACAGTCATTTTTTTAATGAGTTCTCTCCAGCTATGATGGTTGTAGAATTGAAATAAAAATTTTTATTGTTTAAATGTAATTTGTCAAATACCATATAAAGATTGCAAACTAACATACATTGAACAAACTAAGCAATACTTAAAATGTAGAATAAAACAACAATACGATTGCGAGGAAAGAAACAAAAATAAAAGAAACAAATCAGCCCTTGCAACCATCATTTCATATCCAATCACAATTTTGATTTCAATTCTACAACCATCATCGATAGAGAGAACTCATTAAAAAAACGACTGTTTTTAGAAATGGCGGCACATATCAATAACAACAACAATTGCATCAATTTAAAAACAGACTGTAATAATCTAAATGGAATTTATAGAAATATTCTGGCAAATTATAAATCTAGCTTCAGGTAATGTGAATCCGGCTCTACACTAAAACACAAAAAAAATTGTCAGCTGGTACTCGCGATAATGAATTCCGGCTGAACCACTGCCTACAATATAAGAAGTTGACATCGGTATCCAATACACACATTTCCATTGTACAGACGCTGTTCCATAATGATTGAAGTCGGGCGCCCGATATAATCATTTCATATTGACGTATTGATTCAATATTTTTGAAAGTTTCCAATTGCTACTTCATTGAAGGAAAGGGTTGGATAAAAAATTCATATACAAGTTTTTATTCATTCCTACTTTTTCTCTAAATGCATGAATTCCTTATAATATCAACTTTTGATACCCACATATCAAATTTTATTTTGTTGGCCCAATTTGCACTCCAAAATTTTCATTTGGAAACGAAGCCTATCATATGTCCAGTTTTGATAATAATCTTGGGTCGTCAGACTCTATAACCAAACACTGGGAGGGATAATAAGTGTTTCGTTTTCATTTTTGGCACAAAACCTTGCAAATGACTCATTGAATTCAAAACATAAAGATGTCACCCAATTTGACCAAATCTAATCAATTTTCTGAATTTGAGAAAGAGGTTTTTTAACTTGCAGTTGGACTAGAAACTTGAAATTTGGTATGGTGTCATAATCAATCATGTGATTTCTACCCGGAATATTTTTAGCCCCACAGTTATTTAGGGTGTTTTATTTTAAATAGAAGCCCATTTTTTTTCACATATTCCGATTGGCCTTCTAATTCTGAATTCAGACAACCTAAGCTGTATTAACTTATCTTTTTTGGCTTTTGTTGATTTTTCTGAAAAAACAATCCGACGTAGTAGCTTACGAAAAAAAAATCAAAAATTCAATTTTATCAATTTTTTTTAGGCACCATTCAAGAGAAAATGGGCGAGTTTTGTCTAACATTCTATAATTCTACTTTCAATAGATCGCGAGGCACTTCTGATTTCGTTGGGATCGAGACTGTCAAAAGTCTATTATTATAAGTCGCGAATCATTTATATTGCGGACTAGTGACCAAATTTTACGTGTATTTGAAATGGAAAATATCTCCACGCTCTGAGAAAGTACTAAATGTTATTATTCAAAGCTCAAATTTTCAGGATTTTTTTTTTGTAATTTTCAACAAAATTTTCGGTGGGGGCGCCAAAAAAACAAAAAAAATGTCGTAAAAAAACACCCTAATATATATATATATATATATATATATATATATATATATATATATATATATATATATATAAAATAGGAAACACAAAAAACCAATTTTATGTTTTCCTTTGAGGTTGCAGTCAATAGGAAATGGCCATGTAAAGAAGACTCTTTATTAAATTGTCGAGCTTTCGAAATACTTTATTTCATTATCAAGACATTAACTCGAGGTTGCTAACAGGAAAATATCGGTGCACATCACAAATGAAATCTTTAAAATCAGTTTTTTTTTTTTTTTTTTTATGTTCTGGTTCCCACGAAAAGGGATATCCTGTAATGTTCAGAAAACATCGTGGGAACCAAGGGAAAGAAGGTAGGAGTTGGTGTTCTTCTTAAATTTCTGGAGGTTGTATGCCTCGGGGAACACCTCCCTAGGCAATGAGTTCCAAAGCCTCAATGTTCGTTGGATGAACGAGTCTTTGGAAAGTGATGTTCTGCAGGTCTCCAAAGTGACCACGAAGGGGTGTGATGACTGAACTTGACGGGTTAGTCTCGAAGAGACTGCCAAAGCGGGAACGATTGTTGATATTTCAGAAGAGCATCGCCCATGAAAATATCTATAAAATAGAGACAAATCGCCAACTTTTCTACGGTGTTCCAGACAAGTGAGCGAGTTTGTAAGCGAGGCATCACCGACGAGACGAATTGCCCTTTTTTGGACAGAATCCAATAGCCTCAGGATATGTTTAGGTGCCGCGCTCCAAATATGGGAACAGTATTCCAGGACAGGTCGGATCTGTGCCTTATAGATCATAAGCAGCTGAGTGGGGGTGAAATAGCTCTTGGCACGAAACAAAAAACCAAGTTTTTGGGATGCACTTTTGGCAATGGACCTCACGTGATTTTCCCAGGAAAGGTTATTGCTGATAGTAATACCAAGCATCGATATGGATGGCTTCAGTGGTATGGTTACTCCTGACAAAGTTATGTTAGGCACAGTGAGATCGGCTTTTCTAGAGAAAAGACATGCTTGTGTTTTGTTTGCATTGCATTCTACCAAGTTATTAGATCCCCACTCGAGAATTGTTGCTAAGTCCATATTTATATTATTAATATTTCTTTCTCGTTCATTTCTGGTTTCACGGGCTGATATAGGGGCCCTGGAAGAGAAAGCGGTATGGAGGGTACTGTAAAAAACATCTTCGATTATTTGAAAATCTCATGTTGAATATGCAAATTCATGTCGAATTTGATCGAAATACACACGTGGTGATTCCTGCAGTGGATTGTCGAGAATATATATATATATATATATATATATATATATGAGTGTTTTTTTTATATATATATATATATATATATATATATATATATATATATATATATATATATATATATATAAAAAAACACCCTAATATATATATATATATATTACGTTTTTTTTGTTTTTTGGTCCCAACCGAAAATGTTGTTAGAAATGTGAAAAAAAAAATCCTTAAGAGTTTGAGCTTTCAATATTAACATTGAGTACTTTCCCAGAGCGTGGAAACATTTTCCATTTCAAATACACGTTAAATTTTGTCTATTCTTCAGCAGTCCGCAATATAGATGATTCGCGACTTATAATAACAGACTTCTGACAGTTTCGATCCCAACGAAATCAGAAGTGCTTCGCGATCTATTGAAAGTAGAATTATAGAATGTATACACCAAAACACAAAAAAAATTGTCACCTGATACGCGTGATAAGGAATTCCGGCTGAACCACTGCCTACATTATAAAAAGTTGTCATCGGTATCCAATACACACGTTTCCATTGTACAGACGCTATATCATGATTCTATTTTTTCGAATGAGACACAACCTGTATTTCAATTCACTCTTTAAACAATTTTGGTGATTTCTATGGAAAAATCTCCCTTACATTTTCCTGACAATATTACTCATATTACTTTTGGGGTGAGTAGTATAATGTGTTAGTTAAATTGTTCCTTAATATGTTTTTTTGGATGTGATGTGGTAAAACAAACCTTCCTTGTTCTATTTCCTTGTAGTTCGTTTACTCATGTTGTAATAACATTTTTTATATACCTTTCTCATTTTCTCAGTGAATTCTGTATTTTTACAACAAAAATAAAATTAATATTTATTGAAGCCCTGGAGAAGGCGAGTTCTCTCGACGAATCATTGGCATTGAAACTGTAATGAGACAGTAGTGCTTTTCATTTGTCCGACTGCTCGTGAAAACTGCAACAACATAAATAACTGCTGGACGTGAGAATACACCATAATATACAATCTGTGGTATATTATCTGAATTCAGGCTCTAATTGAGGATCTGAAGATTCAGAATGAAAATCCAACATCCACACGGTGCGTATATATGCTTGCATTACACAAATTAGTAAAAGTCAGATCAAACTACTGACCAACGACATGTACCGTTGTAATCACAATCAAATGCCTTCCTCCGAGCGCGATAAACTATTCAGCATGCTAAAATGTGTTTTCTTTTTGTATGTATAGCGTGCTGATTTTCTTATGAATCCTCATTATTGGTAAATAAATTACCTTGCTGTAAATTGAATTTCGTTCCATTGGGATTCATTTGGATACACGTCCCTTTCGATCTGATGTATACGGATATTACGAGAACATAGTTCGATACGAGCTATCTTCGATTCAAGTCTTATGGTGTCCAGGACATGCGCTGAAGTAGTTTCAAAATAGAGATATATTGGTTCAGAGCTTGTCGCGTTTGGATTTCCTTATAGACACTTATCAGCACGCTTTACCACTTCCAACAGGTATACCTCCAGGAGAGCATATGTTCAAAGGACAGATGTGTAGTAGAAACCGAAAACGTGGGAAATGTCCTTCATGAAGAGACTCCAAATTGGTAACGTACCATAAAAATTGTTGGGTTCATTCATTCAGGCGATTTTCGGAAAAGGATTTCAAGTTGAAGCTATCTAAAGTTTCTATATAGTTTTTTTTTGATATACCTATCTCATCTGTAATGTTCGAACAATGCATCGTTCTAACAGTTAGTTGAAATTGAAACAGCCTGGAATATCAGTATAAAAAGGCTTTGGAAGCTTGAAAATTTAATAATCCATTTTATAGAGCTGAAAAGTATTCAACCATTGTTTAGTTGCTTGGAATCCATAGCGCAGTGATATTCCAATTTGTAAATACAACTGAATTTGAAAGAATTAAAGATTTATGCAATTTTCCAATTGTTGTTCTGATTGGTCATTTTGAAACTCACATAAAATCACCAAACTTATTTTGAGTTCATTGATATTCTACTGGAAGAGTATAACATCAGTACAATTTGGATCACACGTAAATCAACTCCCAGTGGCACCCATATAAAATCTGTTTCTTAATCTAATTTGCAAACTGATCTCAGTGAGTATTTCTGATAAGAACCATTATCAACAAAATTGCTTACTCACTCCCATTGAAGCTTTTAATAACAAATGAGCCAGAGCAGGGTCGTCAAATATATATATACATATATATATAATTATATATATATATATATATATATATATATATAGATACACAAAAAATTAGTTGGAACGCAATCATTGCTCCCCTATCTATAGTTTCCGCATAGACCAAGAAACAAGAGTACAACGTGTACAGAATTCATGCAAAAGATTGATATATGGAATCAGAAAATATGAACATTTTCCCCACAAATTGAGAGATCTCAGGTGGCTCCCAATGAAAGAACGTTTCAGTTTTATCTCCCTGTGCCTGTTTTACAAAATTCTATTGAAGAAATGATAAGTTGAATTATAGGACCGATGTCGACACTGGTAATGTCCGTAACACCGAGAAGTTTCCTATTCAATATCTACAATTCATATAACACTATACCTGATAAATTCAAACGATATAATATGTATACATTCAGAAAACAACTGGAGGCATTCCTACTCAATGATTGCCAACTACTATAACTGCTATATTATTTTTTTCTGTTAATTCAATGAGTTCCTAAATAATTGATTGGGAACTATGATCAGTAACCCAACGGCTTGAAAAAAAATGAGAAGATACATAATGATGCAAGTCTGTATATATGTGTTATATTATGAATGAAGTTTTCCTTCCCATCAATATCAAATTACAATGATAACAGCTTCCTTAGAATCCGAGTCAGCAGTGTCAGCGGAATATAGTATTTCATTTCCCACAAGTTGCATTGCTGACACCGCTGGCCAGAAGGTATAAAGAGACCCTGTGTTTTTATTATTCATCTATATTTCATTAGTAGTAGTGGAAACCCTTTTTATTTTCCTGAAATAAAAGTATTATTGTTTTAAAGTTGGGTGCCATTTTTTTATGAGTGTATTTCAAAGATACGAAGATAACATATGTATAAAATTATATTAGTGGTTAGTATATAGTTAGGTATTTAGAAATACTATATAATATTTACAAATGTACCACAACAAGAGTTAACTGGTAGAGCACCTAATGGTGAAATTTCCAAAATAGTGATTTCCGCAATAAACTTGTAAATATTTTATTCTTCCTAATTTTTTTCCTGTATTTCTCGTAATTTGAAAATAATGACATTCATCATTGAAATCAATATTATTCTAATATTGGAATATTTTAGACTATATTGCGGAGGTATTGTATAGGATTTTCGTTTCGTTCCGTTCCGTTCCGTTCCGTTCCGTTCCGTTCTTCCGTTCCGTTCCGTTCCGTTCCGTTCCGTTCCGTTCCGTTCCGTTCCGTTCCGTTCCGTTCCGTTCCGTTCCGTTCCGTTCCGTTCCGTTCCGTTCCGTTCCGTTCCGTTCCGTTCCGTTCCGTTCCGTTCCGTTCCGTTCCGTTCCGTTCCGTTCCGTTCCGTTCCGTTCCGTTCCGTTCCGTTCCGTTCCGTTCCGTTCCGTTCCGTTCCGTTCCGTTCCGTTCCGTTCCGTTCCGTTCCGTTCCGTTCCGTTCCGTTCCGTTCCGTTCCGTTCCGTTCCGTTCCGTTCCGTTCCGTTCCGTTCCGTTCCGTTCCGTTCCGTTCCATTCCGTTCCGTTAATAAACACCTGGAGATTGATGTCGTTATCCGTAATGAAATCTTTTGTGCCAACATCGTTGAATGATATAGAGAAATGAAAATATAGCAACATGTTATTGTTAGAAATCAAAATACTGAAGTAACTATTCTGTTTTCATTTACACTTCACAACACAAAACAATAATAAACAATTATTCTTAATCGAAAATTAAATGTCAAAAATACACTGTATTTTTCATAAAACTCATTTTTCTCAATGAACTCACTTGATGAACTGACTGAATTCTGGAATCAAACCCTGTCTCTCATGAGAGGCATTAGCAACCAAAACTTTTCCAACGGTCGAAGAAAAATTGGCAGTTCAAGTAAAGTTATATTATCTGTTCGCATAAACGAAAATGACATTGATATGCTGTACGACCCAGGCTCAGTTCATGCTGTGCTAGGAGAATCAATGTGGAAAAAAATTGGTAAACCGCCTCTTTCAAAATCAGCAGATTTGGTGGCGTATGGCGATAAACCGATCAAAACTTAGGAAAATCCATGGTTGACGTTAAAGCTTTCGGAAATGGAATGACGTTACCCATATACGTCACTCAAGAAGAGGACATACCACTTTTTGGTTTAGACTGGTGTTTGGTTTTCAATCTACCCCTCCCACCTGGTGCAAAAGTATTGCATGTGACAGAAGATTTGATTTCCTAAGGAATGATATCGAATTGTAGAAAAATTAATAAGGGGGAGAAAACAATTCAGAAAAATCGAATCGAGAAAATCCTGAAAGAATTTCCAGAACTTTTCGAAGATTGTCTTGGCCACATCAAAGGACATCAAGCAAAAATCCATATCAATGATGACGTCACACCGAAGAATTTTCGTCCAAGAAGCGTGCCACTTGCTTTACAAGATCAAGTATCTACAGAACTGGATCGATTAGTTCAAGAAGGTGTATTAGAGCCCGCGGACACAACAAATACTTAAATTTCATGGGCATCCCCCATTTTTGTGGCCATAAAGTCAAATTGTCAGATTGAGGATTTGCGCCATTTTAAAGTAACCATAGAAAAATATGTTCAGGTAGACAACTATCCATTACCCAGATTTGGAGACATCACAGCTAAGCTTTCTGGAGGCAAATATTTTATCAAAATCGTCCTCAAAGATGCATATTTGCAGATGGAGGTCCATCGTGAATCTCGTAAATATTTGGTTATTGCCACTTATAAAGGCTATTTCACTTATAAGCGATTACCATCCGGTATATGCTTTGCACCTTTTCTTTTCCAACGTACCATGGATCAAATTTTAGCTGGTATAGATGGCGTTCTTTGTTATCTTGATTACATACCACTTGAAACTCGAGGTAGCATAACCGTTTTGCAGATGACACAGCTATCTTTTATAGTGCTGAATGTTGGATGGAATTAAAGTCAAAGGCAGAAGAACACTTTCCAAATATCAAAAAAGATCTTGACAGCGTGACATTATTGAAAAACAGTCCGTTCAAGATGACCGAGAAACCGACCCAAACATTGAAGACTTTGGAAAGAGAACGGAACTGGCAGACCCTCCTGGTTGAAAAAGTTCAACCAAACTATGGAAAAACATCTTTCCATATTGTGGAAAAAAATCGAAGGAACTGGGATAGACACTTTCTGCTATTTATGATGTCATGCAAAGCAGTTGTCCATGAATTTCAACCAAATTTACGCCGGCTAGCACTATTTTTGGAAGAGAACTATTACTTGGTATTTGGATCTCGACCAGCACACAAGAGGTAGGGCATCAGGTTGAAAATTCAAACATTTCGAAGAAGATTAATAATAACAATGAGTGCTGATGCACTTGTTTCGTGTAAAATCGATGGGATGAAATGGGTATGCAATGTTATGAATATAATGATTTATTATATGTTGACCACGACATGAATGATATCTCTACATACATAAAAATCAATTGCTGTTCGTTAGTCTTGCTGAAACTCAAAAACGGCTTGACCGATTTGAATAATTTATGCTACCTCGAGTTAGCATAACCGGTTTTGCAGATGACACAGCTATCTTTTATAGTTCTGAATGCTGGATGGAATAAAAGTCAAAGGCAGAAGAACCCTTTTCGAATATAAAAAAATATTAATCACGTACCCATCTGCACTACTTCACTTGATACCCCCCCTTCAACCAACTCGAAATCAAGGTTGGCGCAGACTCAATACACATTTTACTAAAAAAAGTTAAATACCTAGGTGTCAGTTTTAAATTAGAAAATATTGCCCTCAGAGCATCTGAGGAAGTTTATTTCTCCTTATTTGAAAGCCACCTCAGATATGCGATCGTTGTCTGGGGTGCAAGTTTGATATCGCACCTTCTCTCTTTAGGAGTCATACAAAGGAGTCTTTTAAAACTAATTTACACCAAACCAACAGACGACCTATACAAATAATTTTGAAAACTAGACATGATACAACTATATTTCCTCTGCTCCTGCGATAAATATCATATAAATATTATCGTTCACAACTTCCACGTCACAATTAAGCCACTCGTCGAACACACTACTACGTTACACCATTGACGTTAGAAACGGTTCCGCAAAGATTATACTCCTTCTTCACTCAAAAACTATGAAATATCATACCACAAAATATAAAAAATAAAACAAATTTAACAATAGTCATTCTCTCCAATCCAAGATACATGATCTCAGGACATTTTGAAAATCGGACATAAGTATCTGATACCTTCTGTCAACTTTGTTTTTCTGAACGCCAATGTATCTGATGTTTTATTTGCAAATTTTTTTCAGCTGTTCTCTTGGGTTTTCCCCATTTTTATTAGATTCAAACCGTCCCTGTATTAGAGCAAACTTAACAAAACAAAAATTATTCAAATCGGTCGAGCCGTTTTTGAGTTTCAGCGAGACTAACGAACAACAATTGATTTTTATGTATGTAGAGATTTCATCCATGTCGTGGTCAACATATAATGTATTATTATAACCGTAACATTGCATCCCCATTTTATCTCACTGATTTTACACGAAACAAGTGCATCAGTACTTATTGGAACGTAGTTCCTTATCGCGCGTTGCGAAAGAGGGCTAGACGGAATAAATTAAGACCAAAAGTTGTAACGAGACTTTCGCTATGGTTGCGGCGTGCGCGTGTTGCTCTGTCTGTCTCTCTCTCTCTCATAGAAAGCAAGCCAGTTATTTTCGTTTCGTCTTTCTATTTCACATTGAACAGTGTGGTGTCACGACGATTATTTTTGTTGAGTGTATACAGGTTTTTTGTACATAATAAATAATAAAAAATAATAACAATAATGAATCCTGACAGTGTTTCTGCACAGGTTCCGGATATTGCTGATGGAGTTAGGTAAGTAGAGATTTTATACAGACAATAATAAATGTATCTTTAGCAAGTACGCATTATAACCTCTCTTTACTATTGTGCTTACCAAGTCATACGCGTTATAATCTCTCCATTATTGTGTGTTTAGCAAGTGTACGCGTCATAACTTTGATAAATTTAAAAGCAAATTATATTTTAATATTACAATATCAATGCGTATGTATTTAGCAAGCCGTGCGTGTTCTAACCTATACGCTGTTGTGTTTACGAAGTCGAGAGAGTATATATATATATATATATATATATATATATATATAAATAAATACACACACTCTGTTGTGTTTACAAAGTCTCGCGCATCTATGACGTGTACGACAGAATAGACAGACAGAGTGCATATATATATTATATATATATATATATATCTATAAAAAATATGATTATAACTTAAAAAAAAAAAAAATTATTACAATTCCTTCACTAATTAATCGAAAGGAACTTCGTTCCATCCGGGTGTCCTCTCAAGTTCTTTGTTATTATTAATCTTTTCCGAACTGTATGAATTTTCAACATAATGTCCTTCAGTATAGTCTACCTCTTGTGTGCTGGTTGATCCAGACACCAAATCACAGTTCTCTTCCAAAAATAATGCTAGCCGGTGTAAGTTTGGTTGAAATTCATGGACAACTGCTTTGCATGACATCATAAATAGCAGAAAGTGTCTATCCCAGTCCCATTGATTTTTTCTACAATCTGGAAAGATGTTCTTCCATAGTTTAGTTGAACCTTTTCAACCAGGAGGGTCTGCCAGTTCCGTTCTCTCTTTGAAGTCTTCAATGTTTGGGTCGGTTTCTCAGTCATCTCGACCGGTCTGTTTTTCAATAGTGTGACGCTGTTGAGGTATGAAATAACTGTTAGCACGGAGGAGAAAGCTGCATTTTTAATTCATTCTAATGCTATAAATATGGTGATTGATGAGGATCAAAACAATTTGAAATAAAAAACAAAGAAGTTTCGGATACCTTACTTCAATTAGAAATATCGAATTAATAGAGTCAGACCAACCCCAATTGAATTATGTGTATTATAGTTGAAAATGATATTTCATAGTTAATTTACTAGGCAACGTGGAACTCCATTAACTAGGCAATGTGGAACACAATACGAGATTCATCTGATGTGTAACTGAACTAGTTTTATTTTTAACTCAATTAAAAACTGACTTGAATGTGGCGGAGTGCAGGACATGTGGTGTTGAGCATTTTTTGCATTCTATAAGGAAGTCCCAGTGCATTGTTTGATTTATCTGATATTTAATAATTTATATGACTATAATATCTGAAAAATCATCAGAAGATGAGTTATACTTATACCAAAAGTAGAATTGATTTTTTTCCACTCCCGCATTATAATACGTGAAATAAATATCTTCTTTCGATTTATTAATATTGTCCATTTTAACAAAAATTTGTATTTCGAAACATGTACTTGGCGATAATCAGGTGGTATGTTTCTACATACTGCAACACCCTTCATTTTGAACCCCAAATTTGAAGTATCTGTTTCAAAATTAAGAAGGTGAAATCACTTTGCCGATAGGCTGCTCAGATGGATACGGTTAGGCCGTGAGTAAGGTTCAATTAACGACTTTTCTTAGTTTGTCAAATTGGGCCACTAAAAAAAAGTATACATCAATTAACTTTACTAGTTTGAAAGTTGGTCGCCAAGCTTGCTGAAGACAAAAGCCAAAGATAAACAAAATTAAATAAATGTCACCTAGCTTGTATGGGAAGGCAAAGAAATATGCCGGAAATCAAATTAACAAATTTATTCCAGACTTAATTATAATAGTGACTGGTTATTCAAAAAAAACATTAACAAGTGAGAGGAATTTATAATAAACTTTAACAAGATTACTTGAAGAGTAGAAAAAAAATACAATGAAAAAATTGAAAAGTTACATGTACATGGCAATTTTCTGACCCAGAAAAAAACTTGAACATTTACAAATAAGTCAGATTCCTCCAGACGGTGGTGATACGGATATACCTGAGGAGAAGGTCTTCAATGGAGGGAGATGAAGAAGGCTGGTTTATTCGAAGATGGTCTCAGCGGTACAACGACGAATCTGGTCTCAGCGGTGCGACGACGAATCTGGTCGTGGGTGGTTATTTATTGGTTTTAGACCCCCTTGTAGGCGTGAATTGGTTTGATCTTCACGGACCAGGCTGAATTTGACGTGGTGTACGACCTCCTAGAGAACCAGTCCTTCTGTCTCAAAAGGTGGCTTCACTCCGTAGTATATATCATGCGAAGAAGATGGAAGGAATCAAAATTTGTACAAATGGGAAAGAACGAAAGATATCCTTTGAACCTCAAGTTCATGATTCAAATTTCAATCCAGAGTCAGAAGATGCAAATGATAGCATACAAAAAAATATGTCTCAGTCCATATTTGAGACTGGAAGATAACAGTGAAAGAAAAAATCAAGTAGCAATAAAATATGCTATTCTGGTTTCAAATTCCCAAGTTAATTTTAATCATTTAAAAAAATTAACAATGAGAAAAATCCAAAGCAGAACTGAACAAACCTCACCCAAAACGTTATGTTGAAATTCAGTTGAATTTTGAAACAAAGTAAGCTTTGATAGGGTGATTATATGTACTTGAAGAGAAAAAAATTGAATAAGTAAAGGTTTAAAAAATAAAAAATTTAGAAGCATCCAGAGAAAAATTATAGTATTTCAAAGCAAAATACTATAAAGTTGCCAGAGAAAAAAATATAGTATTTCAAAGCAAAATACTCTAAAGGTTGCCAGAGAAAAAATATAGTATTTTAAAGCAAAATACTCTAAAGGTTGCCAGAGAAAAAATATAGTATTTTAAAGCAATATACTTGAATGTTGCCAATGCAAAAATATACTATGTTGAAGCAAGTACCAAAGGAGAATATAGCTTATGAACCAAAATATTCAGTTAAGATAAGAAGAGAGAGACTACACGTCTTTCAGTGGCACAACTCTCTTAGATAAAGATAAAGTTGAAGAATTTTCAAAGATAAACCAAAGAGGGAGACCGCACGTCTTTCAGTGGGCACAACTCTCTTAGATAAAGATAAAGTTAAATAATTATTTTTATTGACGAATTTTCAGAGATAAACCGAAGAGGGAGACCGCACGTCTTTCAGTGGGCACAAATCTCTTAGATAAAGATAATGTCAAAATAGGGCGGCAATTCCCTTTTCGAATCGATAACCCAGGTAATTCTCAAAAAAAATGAATGAATTTTCCTGCTCTTGGCGACAAGGTTGTAACTGAAATGAATTGATTCTACAATGATCAAAAATCAAATAACCCTCACTGTGAATTGAATGAAGTAAATCGATAAAAGGAACTTATTAAATGTGAATCAAATTTTATGCTTGAGGAATATATTAAATCGAGTGTTCTGAGACGAATTAAGTAGAGGTACAATCCTCTCCAGAAGCAATTCTTTCTCAAATGAAAACCAAAATAATCTCATGAACGTATAGTTATGAAATTAAATAAAAACTTGCTTACCAGACAGCTGTCCTATAAGGTACTGCAGAACTGTCCCAGAATAGTCGAATACACCCTCTGCAATCGGAATCCTTGGAAAAATCCCCTGGTAGTGTGAGGTGAGTGAGCGCTAGTCCACGCGAAATCACCAATTATCTGGTACCTAAAAATGGAAAAAGCGTAGAACTGATTTCCAAAAAAATTAGTCCCCAATCGTCTGAACGGATACTACGTCAACCACATAGACATGTGCCGTAAAATATTTGCCAAAATGTCCGAAATATATTTTTTGGTTGGGTTTTTTCTTCACTTGAATCCAAAACAAATCAACCTTGATAGAAATTAGCCAAAGGGAATATCATATACGATATGTAAGATATAAAATAATATGAAGATAATTTGATCGGAAATTCACTGATAATTCCAAAGTGATGAAAATCTGACAATATATAATTCATCCTTGACCTTCAATAATAACCATCCAAGATTCGAATATTACAGGCATAAAAAGCGGAAAAAATAATGTTAATCGACTACAACATTGATTGCAAAATAAGGAAAATGATTATACTCCACCAATATCAACTGTGATAGCCATTTAATTTAAAAATCGTAATGTACCAAAATCAATTCACTCACCACACCTGCCTTTGTTGAAGTTCAATCAAAGAAAGACCGATCATCCTTTTGGTTCGACGAAATCACAGCCTTTTTTCCACAAACCATTCTCGGTTTTTTCTCTATTTAAAAACACTTATGGAAAAACCAAGCGCTCACTCGCCATGACAAACTTGATCAACTTGACATGAATACCTTTTCGAAGATCGATAATAATGATCGCTGTTTCGCAGTTCACGACCCTAGCAGTGACTACTGACCCGTACCACCGTAAGGATACCCGGGAAATTATGAGAAATTGGTTATGTATAAGTGAGTAACGAAAAATTCGTTACAATACTTGCTTGGCATTTGATTTTGATTGACATTCAATCACAACGCGTCAAAAGTACTTATAAGTATGCGGTCAGTTGAGAATTATCTTATACACCACCAGAGATTCTTGTTTCCATTTTATTATTTATTGGTCGTAGAAAAAAATAGTGTAAGTAACGATCATGTGATGGCTATTGATACACTCGCACACGGTTTACTTACCTCGTGCTCATGTATTAATAGCTGGCATTACATGATCGTTGCATAATGTACTAATATCCAATGGTATGGGTGTTATTAATGTATTTATTTTTCAGATGGCATCCAAAGATGGAAAGAGCGCTGCCCATAATGATCGACAACTTCCGTCTTTCTCCTGCGATTTACTTCTTGAACTATTCCCTTTTGCGGTTATATTCAATACGTCTCTGACTATCGTGGGATGTGGGGGTAAACTCGTTGAAGTTGCGGGCGGAAAAGAGAAACTTTTAGGCGAACAATTAACCAGGTATTTCAAACTGAGAAGGCCGAAAGGAATTTCGTTCACATGGAAGAATGTAAGTACTCACCTTGAGATAATATAATGGATCCATTTCATTGCGAAATATAGAATAAAGTAATCACTTTTCTGTATGTCGCAACAATGGATATATAATCACTCGGACAAGCCTGAATGTTTTTTTTTTCGTTATGCTAGAGAAGAACGAATTTCCGCTTGTTCGAATAAAGGATAATGCGATGAGAAAAACGTCTATTGAATAACTGGTTGATTAAATGTTTATCTTCATGCACGTTCTGGGCCAATTTATTCGACACTACAGTCTCGTGTTTTTGTCCTAATGATAATTTTATATCCAATTCTGTCAAATCTATACAGGATATCCAGAAAGTATATGCGTATATTTCAGAAATGTTCAGTATGGATCAAAAGGGGACATACATTAAGATTTTTCGAAATATTATCCATTTTTTATAAATTTGTGTCTGAAAGATAATAATTCTGAAATCTCTGGTATAATTTCAATAAAATTCAAGTGAACCGTCCATAATATAATGGAGCACCATTCCGAACTTGCGATGGGAGCCATGTCTGGATTTGCCCTAGCATAAAATAGTTCCTAACTTTCATGTTGATTGTAATTTCTCAAGTTTGTCATTTTTTTCAGTCCCCATGAAATAATATGAGGAATGAACACATATCACAAACAAAATTAGCTCTATGACACCGCAGATCTTGACCGGCACGAGCCTTGAGAGAATGGGGTAATTTTGAAATAAAACATTGATAAAACGAAGTCAATTTGATCGGTCAATGCAACAGTCAATTGACCAAGGAAGATATTTGACCCTTGTCAATTGAGCGGTTCTGCACCAAACGCGGGACGTCCTAGTCAAAGCACGGGTGAGCGGCCGTCCCGGATGGTAACGCACAGGAGAAAAATTAAACATTTGTAGCGCCAGACGGGGAAATGGTGGAAAGCTTCAACTGTAGACTTGATTTGATTCTTTTTTTGTGTTGCTCCCTGCCGACTTTCCCCATCCTATCGGATAGATTTTGAATAATTAAATGGCAAAATTTTGAACTTCGTCATTTTTTCAACTTTCGACAGATGTCAGTTGGAGAAATGATTCCGACTGTTCTGAATACAATATTTCAGGGGCTTTCAAATGACATATTGCAAGTCAAGTTTCGTGTGATTTAGTTTCTTTAATTTTCCAATAGTGACACTTCCGTTCGACAGATGACAGTCAAAAACTAATGGTTGCATTCAGGGCAAAAACTGTATCTCCATATCGAATTTCAGCTCAATTGGTCGAACGGTTCGGCACTTATCGTGGAAGATTACAGACACACACACAGACAAACTTTACTCTGGAAATGGTTTCAATCGTCTCGGGGAATCTCAAAACGGATATTTCCGTCAATATCTCGATTTTTTTTGCGCACTCTAGGGAGACCCAATTCATTCAATATAAGATTGCGTAAAAAGTTTTTGAAAAACTTTTCTACAAATCATAAAAGTATTTGAACAATGTATCTCCCAATAGATGAGTATAATGAAAGAGTTGTATTTGGATGTGATCCTGAGTCAGGGTTGGATTAGCCTTAACATGAAATGGTACTCTGATCTTTTCGAACACAACTTTCCAGAAATCATCTCGAAATCTGTTTTCGCCAAAGATAAGCTAACCAGAAAAATATCGAACAAAAAAAAACTGGAATCAGACAGAAAAACAATACTTATGAAAAACATCTTTAATGGAATGAAATAATTTTTAACTGCTTGTTTAAGGATTATCAAAGAGAGTTTGATGTTGGCCGAGTGGCTGCCAAACTCTACAATGGGTTCTGAATGCAGATAGAAGATTTTTCCGGATATCAGAACTACTTTTACTCACCCTTTATCAATGACTTTGAACATTTCGATCAATAACCTGGAATCTGAGAAAATTTTCACTGAACTAGACTTTCACTTCATAGAACTTGGGGTATATTTTATGCTGGGGCAAGTCCGCCCTTGGCTCGATTTCGAAAGGTGCTTGTAATATCTTTTGAGTACGCTTCCCGAATTTCATAAAATTACCTCAGAGGATTCGGAATTATTGACAAAAAACATAAAATGTAGATAATACAATGAGCTTATCTGAAATATCCACCTATACTTCTGGACACTGTATTCACTGAATAAATAGAAATACAGGTGTGAAATCAAACTTCAACATCTTACGCTACACCAAGAGCGTGTTTTTGAATTTCTTGAGTCACCAGGATTGAATTTAATGAATAATGTGATGAAAGTGTATAGAATAACCGAGATATTGGAATTTACAATTATAGAAGACAATGAGTAAATGGGCCAGTTCTGTATTCGAAATGTAACTACATTATTGATTCTCCAATCAGGCAATTCGAAAATATTACGACCTGCTCAACATGTTTTTTGAATTTGCAATTCATCTGCGAAATAAAATTGAAGTTCAATGGAAAATAGATTTTCAGCTTGTACTCTGAAACTAATTGTGAGATTTCTTACGTGAAATTCACGGAAACAAATTTATCCTCTTATTTTTGAGTACATTATGAGAATTGGTAATGAACTTTCATGGACATAAGTTTTTGAATAATAAAAGCAAATAATACCTAAATGTTTTACTTTTAATTTTCTTAGTTTTGTTCTCCCCTGAAAGTGAGAAATGATATCTATCCAAGAATGGTAATTTGGCAGATGTGTTACTGCGGTTTGATATCCTGAATTCCCAAATACGCAAAAAAAAAATTTTCAGTAACATATTATTTGAGAAATAACCAACCTCAAATATTGAACCACGAAAATTATTCATACGAAATAGTTGAACTTTAAATACATTTCGGAAATCGCTTTAATGTTACAAATCGAAAATTATCAAAGAATGAAAAGCTCGTGGAATATGTTATATTTCATGTTTAACCCAATAACCATGTTATTTTTTATGGTTTCTGAAATAAATTGATTTATTTGAATATATGAACAGGATTTGCATAAAATCAGATGTGGAATCATCTGCCACTGAAAGATAAACTTTAGTCACTATCTTCCATCGTTCAAGATAACCTCTATTCAATATTTAATTGAGAATGTTTCCCTTTCCTAAAATACCTATTTTTTGCTTCTTTCACTTTGGCAGAGTTCGCTTTTGATTGGGATTTCGATTGCTGTACCATTTCTATATAATACTAGCTTTTGATCAATAATTATTCGTTTGTTTTCTCTAATGGGATTATATATAGATAGATATTTTATTGTATCTGAAAGAATTACAATTCTTATTACAAGGGGTTGAGCTTGAAACTATTTGACAGAAGCAAAATAATGCAACCTGGCATGAACACAAAGGCATACCCGCCAACAGCCCCCTTCGCCCCCTTCGAACCCCTTCGCCCCCGATACAGGAGGTCAATCGAGGATGCTTGCAAATCCCCATCATGCCGATCACTCATCTAAACTATCATTCGATCCATGCTGAATATTGAAATCAAAGATGCAAATTCATATACCTTACATATGTATGTGTAGGTACAATTTTTTTCATTATCGCGAATCTATTTCACGTCAATAGTTTTTATAAAAATATTTTCAATTATACATGTAACCAAAGTGAGACGACATAAAGTCTACTTTTTTAATGGAATAGCCTGTATTTCTTATCAAAACCGATTACACCTTTTTTAAGATACCTTGATATGAGAAATAGATTGAGTGGTGACTCTAGAAAATGTTTCGTCATTTGGTACACCGAAAAATATTGAAAAATATTGTATGAATACAGTCAAACAAATGACAATAGGTTGCCTGGTTGATTCCAAAACACTTTCCAAAAAATATTCCATATCATTTTCCTGAAAATTTAGTACCTATATCCAATCATATAAACAAAAACTATACCATTTGGGATTCGCAGACAGAGCTTTCGTGATTTCTCTCACAAATAGAATTTATGAAGCCCTGGATAAAGCTAGTGCGTATGTATTAATTAGACTTGGCTGAAATCCTTCAATACAGTGGATCACGAGAAACCATGCCAAGTACTCGAAAGTTTTGGCTGAGTGTGGAAAACGCTTAACAACCCAAAAAAAAGGATAAGGTGATCTGCAAGGAGAAAATCTCGAACCAATTTTTATTCATTATATATAAATCTAATATTGAATTGGCAAAATGAAAATTTTGTTCTCAATTCAAATATTTCGAACATATTCCAATTGAATCGGAACCAAATGTGCAAAAAAAAAGAATAAAATGGAAAACAAGTAAAATAATTTCCAATATTTATAATATTTCAGTGATTTAGTAGAAATAGCTTGTGGAGGTTTAGATAATGAATGAAGGGGCATATTCGGTTGATGTAAAACAGATCCTGAATAACAGAGGTTGGTTTTTCAGAAAGTGATAATAGTCTAATTTGTTGTGGTTAATGAGAAAAGTACATTATAGTCGAGGGCTGGAGAATTTGAAATATCTTTGTTGTATCTTTTCTCTGCGCACGCACTATACATATATATTATACCCCTTTGTAGCGTGTACCCTAGGAATCTGAAATTTTAGGAGCTCGTGTTTCATTTTGTGTTGTATCTGAAGCACTCCGTATGCATATAATTGAAGAGATAAAAAAATCCATATATTTCATACAGCCGAACCTACCCAAGTGATCGGGTAGGTTCTACGTTTGTCATACATAATTTTCAAAAATAATTTTTAAACAATTTCCAACGGATCCCTAACCATCAATACCATATTGTATGGGTGATTTCACTGAAACGGTGTGAAATATTCAATATTTGTTTCCTGAATTCATATATTATTGGTCTCAGTTTAATTGTTAATTTGTATAATGTAAATATGCCACTCCAAAGATATGTCAATTTCAACAACTTAATGGCGAATACCATCGGTTCAAATGATGTTTAGATTATTTCACCACTTCTATTACAGCTGAAAGAAATATATTTAGTTTCTTCATCTTTATTGTTACAACATACAACAAACTTTTTATCTTTTTCAATTTTTGCTTTATATTACCACTGGACTCAAAATTCAATATTCCATTTACATACAATGAAACGTTTCTATGCAAATTACCATATTTTATTTTTTTGCGTTGCTAAGCGTTTCCCTCACCTATAATATATTATTTCATCAAGAGAAACGCAGTCCTCTAAAACCAAAGTTTTCGAGTACTTTAATAATTTCTGGTGATCCACTGTATCGAAGGCTTTGGCCAAGCTGATAATATACATTTACGAGATTCATTTTCACCTATAGCTTCATAAATCCTGTTTGTTAGAGATATTAGGACAACGTTGTCTGCGAATCTCAAATGGTTTAGTTTTTGTCTATCAATATTTACACCCATATCTTCTTAATTCATCTCTTTGAACATGTCTTTCAAGGCTGCTATGAAAAGTTATGGTGAAATCATATCGCTTTGTCCTACTCGCTAGACATTGTAATAGTTTTTGTTTTTATCATTAGATATACTAATTTTTCCGGAAAAAGCCATGAAATATTTTTGGAGAATGTTTTGAAATTAACAAAATAGTTCTTGAACTTCATAAGAAATTAATTTTCGCAGCACCATTCGTAAAAGCACCAGGCAACCTTGAGGCAATATGTTTGCCTGCAATCTTCTAACTTAATAATGATAATTTTTTGGTGTACCCGATGACGAAATTTGGTCACCCCTTAATCTATTTCTCAGACCCCAGGTCTCATCTCAGAATACTGGATATAAATTGCTCTGAGTAATAATTCTGAAAATTGCTCGTCAAAATCTGACAAATAACACACATGTTAGATGTCACACATATATACAGTGTCTCTCGAAAGTCCGCTCCCCCCCTCTTATTTTTGGAACGATTAAACATAGACAAGTGAAATTTGGAAACTGAATATTGAAGGTTGTAAACTTCCCTACTAGTGATGATAGATGACGAAATCGTCAGAGATGACGTTACTAGGCCATTGTGACCGATAATTTCAAATGGAACCCTACGGCAAGCGATAACTCTTTTAAAAGGTATCGAAAAAACCTATTCAATGATACTAATTTAGTTTGTGTTTATGGCAGTTTTGGCAACTCGCTTTTAAAAAACGCAAAGCTGTGATGAATTAAATCAGTTAATACTGAAATTCCAAATTCGAACTCCGCCTCTGGATAGTTGTCAAATAAGCTGACGTTTTTGTTAGTCTCCCTAAGTCGACGTTTTTGTAATTGTCCAAGTTTTTGTACATTTAATAATTTGTGTATTGTTGATCGAACGTTTAACTGTTTTAGCAGCTTTTGGTACTTTCAATATTTTTGTTCATTTCGATAATTTGTTAAACTGTTGTGAGCCGAACGTTTAAGTGCTTCAAGAAGCAAAATGGTACGTGCTTTAGGCGATAAAGTAGCAGCGATCCTAATTCTTGATGAAACTGGACAAAATATTCATGCAGCAGAACGCATTTTTAATAAGAGGATTCCCGATCGCCCCGTTCCGAGGACTTATTTAAGGAAGCTTCTTCGTGAGTTTGAAACAACGGGTAGTATTAATGAAGCGAAACGATCTGGCAGACCACACATTTCTGATGAGAAAAAAATTTATATACTGGCCGAAGTAATAGTTAATCCTACTTCTTCAACAACTCACGTTGCATCTACCTGTGAAGCAGGTCGAAGTACAGTACACAGGGTGTTGAAAAAAAACAAATTTCATCCATACAAATTAAAAATGGTTCATTAACTCTCAGACGGCGACCCAGACCGAAGACTAGAATTTTGTGAAAATATGGAAACTAAAATCAACCAACAGCCAGACCTTGTCAAAACAATTTGTTTTAGTGACGAAAGTACTTTCTATCTAAATGGAAATGTAAATACACAGAATGTGAGGTATTGGAGTGACGCAAATCCTCACCTGATTCGTGAAACACATACCCAATTTCCCCAGAAGGGAAATGTTTGGGCAGGTATCCTGGGAAACCACATCGTTGGGCCTCTTTTTTTAAATACTAATTTAACTGGTGAGGTTTATCTGGAGCTGTTGCAAAACGCAATAGAACCGTTAATACTTGAAATTTTTTAAGATAGTCCAGATGAATTTGGCAAATTGGAAATAACATTCCAACAGGATGGTGCTCCTCCACACTATTACGGTGTAGTAAGACGGTATTTGCATGAGGAGTATCGTGGTAGATGGATTGGTAGACGAGGTTCAACGGAATGGCCAGATCGATCACCGGACCTCACACCTTTGGATTTTTTTCTGTGGGGATACCTTGAATCGAAGGTTTACGCCACTGAACCTGACAAAATTGACGTTTTGAAACAACGCATTGTTGCAGAATGTGAGGCTGTTTCCGCAGACACATTTGCAAAAGTACGAGAAGAGTTTAAAAATAGGATATTTCACTGTCAGGAAGTGAATGGAGGTCACTTCGAACAATTTTTTTCAAGTAGATACTGATTCTTAAATCTGTAATTAATATCATACTGAATGGAATTAAAATTTTAATGTTTACTAATGAGCCATTAAAACTGCCATAAACACAAACAAAATTAGTATCATTGAATAGGTTTTTTCGATACCTTTCAAAAGAGGTGTCGCTTGCCGAAGGGTTCCATTTAAAATTATTGGTCACAATGGCCTTGTGACGTCATCTTTGACGATTTCGTCATCTATCATCACTAGTAGGGAAGTTTACAACCTTTAATATTCAGTTTCCTAATTTAACTTGTTTATGTATAATCGTTCCAAAAATAAGAGGGGGGGGGCGGACTTTTGAAAAGCACTGTATAAGATGTTCGATTCAACGTGATCTATTTGTTATGAAATTTCTATAGCTGCATCCTTTTTCAGGAAAGGGAAATCCATATTCAGTCCACAGTGAGAAACGCAGCTATGTTATCATTTCTGCCCAACCAAATACAGAAAGCTTCTTCTAATTCTCCCCTCAATTAATCAGTTTCAAGCTTGAGGATTTTTGTATTGTCCTAGTTTGTCATATATGCCCCAGTTTGTGTTAATATATGTTCGACTAATATTGATCTGTTGATTTTTCCATTCATTATATTTTTCTTGTGGATTTTATTTTAATTTTTGATAATCATGGTGATTGTTCCTTGGAACACACACTGAAAAACATTAATCTCACTCAGAGGAATTTCTAATCAGGTTTCTAAGATAAACATCGAAAAACGGAACAGAAGTGATTCTCTAAACTTCATGAAAGGAACTATATTTTGCATTAATGATTTCAAACTATACGTTACCAATAATAAACTGGAAATTTTCTATTATATATATCCAGCATACCAAAACGTAGAAATGTATCGGAGCCCCCGTTTGCCCTCCTTGAATAGATAATTGACATTGATTACTTCTAGAGGGGAAAGTAATATTAACTGAATATAACTAGTACAATTCAAAAATGTTCAGGAGAGCCTCAAATTTCATCGCCTTTTATAACAAGGAAGACCAGAAGAACTTCCAAATGTGTCTTCTTCTTTGTCACACAAGGTGGACCAGTTCCGATGAACCCCGTGCTCGTTGGCCTCTCTATTTGGGCCCATTGTGCGCCCACTCGCTCTGAAAATCAGCTGGGCATGCCAATTTCTTTGAAAACATTCAGCAGTTTCCTCAGCTCAAATTCTTTGATCATGTTCCCAAGGTTGATCTCCCTCTGGGGTACCAAAGCGGGACACTCAGTGAGAGTTTGCGATGATGTCTATATCTCTATTGGAGATATTTCCACTCATTAATTTTGGTTTGTAGCCCAAAGAGACTCCAAAACCCTATACATTTCATACCAGTACAATGAAATTATTTCAACAGTCGAAATGAAACATTATTGCAAAATTTAATTCCATTTATGTCACAGGCTTTCTACTTGAAATCTGTTATGTTCGAGATGGAAGTGCTCAGAATCGAACTCATCAAGTCTCGTTCAGATGAGTGCAAAACCAAAGAAGAGAAAGAGAGCTTGGGGGATGATTTGAGCAACAGGGATATTGAAATCGACGGTAAAAGTATTTCTCCCTATT
Source organism: Gonioctena quinquepunctata (assembly GCA_018342105.1). NCBI lineage: Eukaryota > Metazoa > Arthropoda > Insecta > Coleoptera > Chrysomelidae > Gonioctena > Gonioctena quinquepunctata. The sequence continues at coordinate 46,909 of JAFIRS010003703.1, read as the reverse complement.
CCCTGAGGAGAGAAAGTCAACCTGGGCTGAGGAATATTCTTCTGAAGGGACAGATGATGTATCTGAATGATATTACTGGCATTATATTCCTCTGTAGCCCCGTGTAAGTATTCAGCCATTTACATATCAATTAGCGTTTCAAAGTGACTGTGTATCATTTATGACGAACTTCTAAATTCTGTATTAGGAAAAAAAAACTTTCGTTAAAGAACTATTCCTTGAGAACTCGTTAAAATGTTTGATAATGAAATCTACTATGGAATCTCCACATATCCTGGTAAAAACACTAAAAATTACTGATTCGAAGAATGTTATATGTGTGAAACGATTAATTCCACAAAAAACCGAAGAACTAATTTGATGAGTAACCATGAACTTTCTCATCAAAAACATCCATATTTACCGAGATATTTTCGATGCACTGAATTTCCAAAGTGATTTAGATTTAATTACGAAGAAGCCGGCATCTACCAAAAGCTCTTTTTATTTTATATTTTCCCAATCATCAGGGCGGATGTGCGGTCTCCTTCGGATTTTACTCCAAATCACTCGTGAATTTGGTACCTACCGCAAAAGAAAAATGAGAAATATACAAATTATGGATGTGAAATCTATAATTTATGAAGTGAAACTTAACTTACTATGCGGAGTTGTGTTGCAATGAATTTGTCATATTAAAAAAAGTTATGTCTCTCATCCTCTTCTTTATAACCATAATTAGAATATATATATATATATATATATATATATATATATATATATATATATATATATATTTTATATATATTTAGAAAAGTTATTGAATCCAAAAAACCAGAAAATAATATTTTATTATTGCTGTATTATGTTTTTTCCACGCTATTTATTTTGGGCAATTATTGCATCAATAAAATTTGGCTTTTTGAAAACTACAATTTCAGTGATCGGATAATTTGGATGAATTAGAGCAATTATACGCAAAAAAATAGAGTTTTTATTTGAATACAATTTTGAAATATATTGTATCTAATTTGAATGGAATTGTTTTCCAGAATTTTCCGATTATTGGTCCATTACCCTCTTCAATGTACTGGCGTATTAAAATCGTATCGCATTAGTCCACTTTATAATCTACTTCCATTCAGTTATGGTAAATTGGTCGGTATAGAGGAATACACAAATATCCACGTCTCGAGCGCAGTCTATCTGCAGTTGCCACACGTGGAGGTGAATGCTGTGAACCTCTTCATAATGTTTATATATATATATATATATATATATATATATATATATATATATATATATATATATATGTTTATATATGAAGAACATATTCGTTTCGGTTTCTGTGATTGGTCTGCAGCTTTCAGGGAAACATTGTGCACTTCCTTCTCTTGAAATTTTGATTTCCGGTAAATGTGTGAAAGTGTGCATCAATTTGTTGTGATTTTTCTTCCTGATTAAGTCGTTCAGTGATAATAAAAAGTTTTGGACATAATTCATAAGTGTATACAGAGAACAGAGGGCCCTTTGGGACGTAAGAATCAAAGAATAGAGCATAAAGCACATAAAAATGAATAGTTATGGTTTACTTGTGGAAAACGCTACAGAATTTTTCCGGCTGCTGAGGACAAATTCGTAAAAGTGAAAATTGAAAGTTAAAGAGCTTCATTTTGAAGGGAGCTAAAGAAAGTTATGGCATCTAAGAAAACAGGAAGTCCAACGGATAATTTATACGAGCCAAATTTGTGGTACTTCGACCTGTTATTATTTACAACTGATCAGGAAAATGTTGTGAAATGTGTCCCCTCACTAGGGAATAGGAAGAATAATTCTGAAAGCGGCATTGACGAGGAACTCAGTGATGAAGAGGAAAATTACTCAAATGTAAGATTCTTAACATTATTTTTATTTTTATCATTATTGATTTGAACCCATTTTATACAGCTCACATTCCCGAAGAACTACAAGCAAACATATCATTGCATATCAACCGACGAATCTCACCGATGGTTGATTATTCGTTTTTGAAACGATACAGCACCCTCATTATTATAATAATATCTGTAAAAACCTCTGTTCGGCGAGTGCATTATTTCTTCTACGATTGTGCCGTATTCCTTGAAGCCCCACTAACTCTGATATTTCTTGCCTCCACTCCCCTTCAGTGAGCTGACCTGTGGAAATGTATTTCCAATCAACAGCGCTAGATGTGAAGTAAGCTCGACTCTTTCCACGTAAAAAATTATGTAGAATACAACAAGCTAGTACTATTTTGGGCACTGTCTTCAAGTCCACGTGTATTGTCGTTTGTAAAACCTGAAGTCGGCTGGCTAATATTCCAAACACATATTATACTATTCTACGACAGAGGCGATAGTTGAAAATGTTTTCATCATGGATATCCGTTCTGCAGGATAATGTTTCATCAGATCTTCTTTTAGAGGGAAGGCTTCATCTCCTAGAAATACGAAAGGAAGACATTTATTTCTGCTATTTGCAAAGCCAGTCGGAAAAGGAATTTTCAATTCCTCTCCTTCCAACAGTTCACCGAAGTCTGTATTTTGAAAAACACCTCCATCTGAAACTCTGTCATTACTTCCACAGTGAAGGTTAAATAATTTATAATTGGTTAAAAAATTTGCAATTGCGAAAAGTACAACACTGAAAAGACCCTTATAATTAAAGTAGTAGGACCCACTTTTTTTAGGTTTGATAATAGCCATATGCTTCCCGTCCATGGCACCTGAAAAATTTTCAAACTGTCAACATTTTTCAAAATCCTCCGCTATATTCATCCAATCGGCCTTGATTGAAGGAAAGTGCAAAAACTATAATTAATCTGAAAGCCGAAATGTATACCTAAAGCTCAACATAAACTCGATAATTTATTAACCAAAACCTTTCATTTTGGGCTACGCAGGTTTCAAGAAACACAATGGTAAGCCCTGAATCTTTATCTTCACGGTAGCATTTCGATACTGTACGCAAAAACACACCATGGTCTTTTCTGACAGAAACGCAATCAAACTCAACACGGTCATCGCGTCATATTAGTGAAAAAAGAACCGTTAGTGCCATAGAAAAAAAATAGAAACAGTTTTGGAAGTATCTACAAGTATACCGTCTCTGCAAACCAGTGGTAAGGCGTTTGGTGATGATATTTATTTTCAACTGGAGGACTTGGAACGTCGACAAAGATTAATTGCGGGGAAGCTTATAGGCGATGTTTTGTTTCACGCCAAATTGGGTAATTTAAGGGGAATGTCTTCAAGTCAACTCACAACAGGCTACATGTACTACCTCCAACTTCACCCAGCCACAACATTTCCAGTTTTCTAAGGGTCACCATCTATTACAGCACGTCGCAACAATGTCGCATTCATTTCATTTTCCCCCTGATAACCGCCAAATAATTTATCAATATCCTAAACTATTTACCAACGCCAAGACTTGAACTTCATGTCACAAGGTTATCCTCCAGTAGGTCATCTACAAATACAACAACCAACGCCTCTCAACTCGCATGAGGACGGCTTGAGTAACTCCTCGTTCACTCCTGTCGATCCAAAAATACAAGAAGAATAGGCAAATGACGCAATAGGAGAGTTTCTAGTATTTGGACAGAATAATACTGCACATATTCAGAAAATTCCATATAATTTTAAATAATATAATGTAATTAAATAAATTTATATTAGTTATTTTTGTATAAACATTTGGATAAAGTTACTTCAAACTACTGTTTAGTTTATTGAGCCCGTATAATTTGCAATGAAATTTTGCTTCATCTTCTTGCAGGAAAAAAGTAAGAAAGCGTGGGCAGCTTGATTGTTTGATGCAACTTCTTGAATCTGAACGGTCTTGAACCTCTATCGATATTGTTCAATTTCTCTTGCACATTGGGGGTTCAAGACAATGCAAGTTGAGCAGGATTTTCATCTAGGTATTTTTAGTAATTTATCATTATTATTTTTTATCTAAAATAATAAAACACCATGAAAGAAGCTTCAGCTGCAACTTCTTGCAATAGGAAATAAGTGGGAAGATTTTATTGAAAACTGCTAAAATGGGCTTTACTGCCATTTATGTTCAGATATTTATCAGAGAGAGCATCATAAAAGGCTGTAGTTATTTCTGGTACGAATTTTCCTTTTAGTTTTGGAGATATTGCACAACTGAATCTAAGATTTTCGTACGTCCTCCTGGTAGTCAAAAACTGCAATGTAGCCACTAAGCGCTCCTCAGCACCGACCGATTCTCTCATAATGGTATTTTGTTTTTCTATTCTGCCAGAAACACGTTGCAGCAGCTCACGAAAAGTAGATTCGCTCATTCATAAATAGTTTTTGAAATTTTGGGGATCAGTTACAGCAATTTTTTTCAAGGAAGCACTTGGCTAAGTTTATTGAGTTCCAGAAGCCATATTTTTGACCACAAATGCCTACGTTCTTTCATTTTTGTTATCAAAGGGTCGTCTGACCACCAGAAGTCACCCAAAAGCGCAATCGTAGTTTCTAAATTCATCGCCACAGTAGTGAAGCTCGCGGTTTTAAATTTTGAACTGAAGTTGGCATGTTCGGTGCGTACAAGTGTGGAATTTTTCGAGCATGCTCCGTTCGAAGTTGGGTTCGAGGTGATTTCTCCGAGCCGAGCATGCTTGAGCGTGTATGCAGGGTTCTACGGATGTTGTGATGTGTGACAGCGTGACTTTCTGCCTTCGAACTCCATGACAGTATGTTGAGTTTCACTTCACAAATTATAGATGTCACACATATAATTTGGGTATTTCACACACTGAATTTTACTTCTTTCCATCCTCTCTTATCAGTTTTCGGTAGTTCCATCGAGGATGACTACCGCAATTCATTCGGAACTTTTTCTCAGTTAATATTTTTTCAACATAATGAAATTTAATTGTACTATAAGGTGGAAGAGTAAGTGATACAGTGTTTCTGCTGTTGAGGAGTAAATATTTACATTTGTCAATTGATAGTAATGCTTTGACGACAATGATTAAATGAAAGTGGAATTGTGATTATCTTTAATGAGTGAGCCTTCAAGAAGGCTTGAATCAGTAGTGACGTTACTTCTCCAATCCCTTTCAAAACGTTGATAATGGAATTCTGTCCTTAGTTTTTGTTGAAAAATTTGCTGAGAAAAACATAGAGGATGATATGATGAGAAAAACGTACAGGATATCATATGTGAATTTTTTCGTCAATAAAATACTCCAGCCAGGGTTACACTCATCGAAATTATAGGAAACATGACTTGATTAGGAATGACTTTGATTCAAAAGGAATTTCGTCACATGCTTTTTTATAGGGTGAACGACATAAACGAGCTACCAGATCAAGGTTTATATTTGAATGATCTGAATCAACATGGACTGGGCAAGGAAATGGTTTTGAAAGGATGGCAACATAGTTCGAAGTGAGTATCTTCCATTGAAAAATATTACAAACATCAATGTATTATTTTCATTTTGCATGTATGTGAACCGAAAAGAGTTATGGTTCCTGGCAAACGTGACTGTGATCCACAGTGTGAACCATTTTCAATAGAAGCACCTTCATAAAAGATATACCTTACAACCGTAGAAATGTTTTTTTCTTCATTATATAGATAATCAAAGAGTCTACTAGAGCACCGACTATTTTTAATTTTTCTATGCTTTTTGGTGATTTTCGTAGCATAAACTTTACCCCACCAATTATTTCATGGGGTTCCAAAATGGTTTATATCATAATTTTGTTGATATATGTTCATCCATTAGAGAGTTATAACTGACTTAAATTTCAAAAATACACCGTTTAATGATGCGACCAGTCCAATTTTAAGTCTTTCCACACCACTGAATTCACAAAATTCAAGAATACATTTGGTCAAAACTTCTTAGTTAGTTATAATAGAATCAATTTTCATAAGTTCCTATGTTGAACAATAATCCAGGAATCCGATAATGATAACAAACTAGTGATCAAGGTGACAATAATTGTGATTAAATCAACAGAAAAATACCTGTACTTATTTCTAATTGCTACAAACTAAGAGAAAAAATATCCTACACCCAATCAATATAAATAGAATGAACGAAAAATATACTGAATCGAAACTCAAATGGGTAGAATTTAAATTTTTGTGGCTTCCACTAAACACCCTTCAAATAAATGCATTTTTCATAACTTTTCCGAATATTTTTTGAAGTATTCCGTAATTGTTGCGTAGTAATAGCTACACAAGTTTGCTGGATTCTCGTGCACAGTGGTGCTCAATTCTTCAGGATTCGTGAACTTTCTGCGTGGAAAGCCCTATAAGAATTCGCATCAGGTGATCAAGGTGGCCATCCAATTGATCCACTCTCCGACCTATCCGACGAGGAAGTACAGAACAACCATCTAACTGAAAATATAATTTTTTCTGCAGAAAGCCCTTTATCGATTGATGTTGCCGTCCAAAAAAGGTCCAATTATCCTCCCATTCAGTCTGTCGCAGCAAACGGTTACTATTTCTGAATATTTGTTGTTGTAAAAGTAACTTCATTGAGGTACTCGCTATAGTACCATGAACAATATTGCTAACGTAATTCCTCATCACCTCGTTTCAAAGTGTGTAATTATAGTTTGAATGGACTGGGTGTGTTTTTTAGATATCATATAATCAACGTTCCCTTGTCCGAATCTTTTGGACAAACCCACTCGAAATGTTATAGATATAAATGAGGTTTGAAATATTGTGTGAAGGATTCACTTTCATATGGAGAATCTCCTGAAATTATGTTCTAGTTTTGGGATGACATGTGAAGTAATGACAAATACGCGTTAAGATGTTTAATTTTTTGCATAAAAACGGCGCCCCATACTGAAAAAGGGCAAGAAGAATTGCTTGTCACAAATGGAACGAGGATTTCAAAAATTATTCTTAATTTTAAACGCCCATTTTTTTCTTTAAAAAAATTGAGATCATTACCCGTATGCGCGCCAATGATGAACACAAAATTCTTAATTGCATGTCAAAAAATGCGCAATAACTACCTCTTGAAACTCACCAAATTTCATTTGCATATCTCGACCGGTTTCAAGCAAGCTGTCATCATTTTTCCATGCAGAATCACCCCCTGAAGTTTGTCGCACTTATTCACTAACACCCCGTATATACAATCCACAATTCAATTGAATTCGATATGTAGAGCAACATATATTCTACCATTTGTTGTTCAAGTCAATCAAATTATTTTTCTGACAGTTTACCAATAATGTGGATGAAAAGCGATAGATTATTTCATTTTCCCCTTCAGATTACAACTCGTTTTCGACAAGGCTGAACAAAGAGCTTCCGAACTGGAGAAAAATCACGATTTGCGGGACAAGTTGAAAAAACGTGGAGATGATTTGCTCTATTCGATGATTCCGAAGCCAGTGGCGGACCGTTTGAGAGCGGGTGATAATCCTTTGAATACATGCGAAGTGAGTACATAACTTTCAGAAAAATATGGTTTATATCTTGCGAACATATCCAGTGCATGCCTCATTGGAATTGATCGGCAACTGGATATCCCAAAATAATGTTCATGCCTTTTTTATGAAAACTTGAATATTTTATCATATTGTATACTCAATAAAATGGATTGACAATTCGAAAAAATCGAAGTATTATGATTTTTTTTCAATTGTTTAGCAGAATCTTGGATTATCAAGAAACTTTGTTAGGAGGCAAAAAATACTGTTTTCTTGATGTAGATGAAGGTGGTCGAGACTTATGATACTTTCAGAATTGACGTAGTTTTGTCAATGGCAGTAGCACTTTCCGTAGTAACTCCGTAGTCTTCAACTAGTATCTATATCTTGCCTACTCCAGGAGTTTGGTAAAACCTCTAAACAAAAACAAATTCTCAGTTGTACAAACTCCTGCTTATAAAAATTACTTTATATTTCCTGAAACATAATTCTATTGACATGTTATTCATCTACTACAGTTACAATACAACCATTTGATAATACATAGTGAGGTGATTGAAATACTTGGGCCATGTTAGTCAATACTTTTTTCCTTTCCCGTTGTGGGCGATATTACAGTAAATAGAAACTTCCCTATTCAAATCTGATATTTTGTATTTATTCTTTGATATTGTTATATAAATAGTGAGATTCCGAAGTGAAAATGGAGAGAATATAATACAGATTTTTTCGTAAATACTATATGGAATTTGACCCCAAAAAGGATACAGAAAAAATACTTCACAGTAATTGGGCATTCCTTCTTGAGCATTGAGATTGGATGTGCAAGAGGTGCAAGATATGTTAACAATTGGATTAAAAAAAAATATAATAAAGAGTCTGATCGCATTCCGTATAATTGAAATGAATGATCAACCAACTGTATCTCTGGATCTATTTAGTCGACCCTATTGAAACTTTCAAGATTATGCTTTGGGATGCATGAGGACCAGATTTCTTGTTCCAAGCCATTTCTTGCCTCGTTTGATTTGTCAAGAAAAAAACATTTTTTTTTGTTTTATCTCGATCTTGATGAGCTGTTTTTTGACATAATTGTCATTGTAATTGGGTCCGCAAATACATATTTCCGAACATAGGAATTGCTTCATACAACATTAAAAAGTTCATCATAGATATTTTGAAAAAATCTTTGAAGACATTCGATAAACTTGTTTTTCATTAACATCTCTAGATAAAGTTTAACAAATAAAAAAGTACAACAAAAAACACATGTGTCTCTCAAGAGCATAGGTTTCTGGAAATATGGCATCGACAGATATTTGGAAGAACCAAGAAGTGGAATCACTGAAGACATTCTACTAAGGTGGAAAAAACAATGTCTATAGTTGCAGTAAAATAGCTGAAGACTCATTAGCACCCATACTTCATTTGCCCATTTAGAAATCACAGACAGATGAAGTATTTTTTTGTGAGATCACTTTTCTTGAATATGTATAGTTAAATATTTTGTGTAGGATCCTCTCCTTCAAAGCGCGATACGAAAAACTACTGAGCTGTAAAGTACACAAAAAAATTATGTTATTAAAAAAAAAAACGAAAAAATTTACATTTTTAAAAAATATCAAGATTTCCTCACATTACGTCGAAAATGTTGGTCGAGTTGAGACTGTTTTTCTTTTTGCTTGGTTGAAATAAATCGAATTAGATTTTCTGTTTTAAAACTCACTTTTCTCCACAAACGTGCTATCGAATCCAAATAGTCTTTTTTTATGTGTTGATGAGGTCAAAAAATCATTCTTATTTTTATGTAATTCTTTCCATTCGTTCATCCTATACCGAGTTGATCAAACGTATATAATTCAGTAATTTTTTTATTTTGGTGAGGAAAGATAATGGCACTGGACAAAAAAATTAAACAACATTTGTTTCGTGTTTGAGATATCCCACTCTTTCTATTTGATGTGGGGTGTCAATACACTGCGACCTATAAGGTATACTGCCTAGCCGTTTAGGAGGTCTCAACGACTAGAAGAGTTCATCCAGTCCCATGGCTTTTAAAAAGTTCAAGATATCGGATGGCTTCAGGTTAGGTAGATCTCCCTCTTCTATTTGATGTTCTCCGAATTATCGGGCCCTCGGATTTTGCATTCTTCTTCCTATACTAATACGAGTTTCTCAAGGTGCCCTCTCAACCGGCGGTGCCCTGTTAGAATTCCCGTTAGTATTCTGAGCTTGTTTTACTCTTATTGGTGCAGTCATTTGATCTCTTCTGGTTGTAGTTTCCCAGTAGTATATTGGCCTGCATCATTCCCTATGATTCTATCCAGTATTGAGATCTTTGTTATGTACTTCTTTCTCAAGTTCATCAGGTATTGTGCTGGTACTCATTCCGCAGACGGGTTCAGGTCCCAGAAATGGTGTTTCATCCCCTTCTTTGCAAGTATGTCTGCTATTTCATTACCCTCCACTCCAGTGTGTCCCGGAACCCATAGGAAGGGAACAGTGTTGTTTTTGCCTAGTTCATCCAATTTTTCCAGGCACTCTCAAACCATCTTGGAGTTGAGAGCATTCATGGCTGCTTGGCTGTCCGATATGATGATAATCTCTTGTCTTCGAAAATTTCTTCCTATATTGAACTGGATACATTTTCCGATGGCATAGATTTGCGTTTGAAAAATGCTTGGAAATTTGCCTAGACTTTTGGAGTATTTGGTTCCAGGCCCAGTTCCTTCTGTTGTTCTGGATCCACTTGTGTTTCATTAAATGACACTTATATTGAGTCTTGGGATGGTGTCTTTGTCCCATTCACTTTTGCTGCTTAGCTTTGTGTTGAGTTCTTTCACAAAGCTAAACTTTTTTGTCATGTCATCCTGGGGCGAGTTCCAGGTTTGGTGGTTTCCAGGGAGGAGTCGAAACGTTCATTCGGTGGTTCCCTTTCTGGTCATTCTGTATGTTCTCCTTATTGCCATACTCTCCACTACTATATGGTGGGGTGTGAGGCTTTGGATTACGTCCATAGCGGCCGTTAGACACTTTCTCATTGCACCTGGCTAGTCTTTGGATTCACGATGAATTTGCCCTTGTACTAGCCATTTCAGTTCTGCTGCCCAAAACCACCGCTCCGTAATTGATGGTCGGTCTCACTATTGACATTCACTGCAGGGTCTTTTGGTTACATCCCCAGTTTTCTCCCGCAAAGTTTCTGCACCTATTAGGGCTTTCTTAGCTCTGTTGATTACTTCTTTTTCGTGTTTGTTCCAGATGTTTCAGTTTATTGTCTAGTGTTAGTCCCAGATATTTTACTTCTGGCGTCCATCCAATAACTTTCTCGTCTAATTCGATGGCTTTGAGGTTGATGTTACTTTTCCTTGTGGGGGCAATTATTTGGTGTACTTAAGAACTCTTTGAACTTTATCGCAGAGAATACTCTCGAATTTTCCTTTCGCGAATATGACTATGTCATCTGCATAGCCTTGATTCGATATACCGATCTCGGTCAAACTGCAGAGGAATTGATCAACTGTTAGGCTCCACATAAGTGGGGAGGCCACTCCCACTTGTGAGCATCCTCTGATTGTGTAGATGGAGATAGTGTCTTGTCCTATTTTGGTCTCAGCTATTCTAGTAGTCAGTAATTGCGACATCCATCTAGTTGTCGTGTTGTCTACTCCTTTATCTTTTAGTGTTCTTTCGACCGTTACCTGTCTAGAAAGCCAGGAGGAGGAATTTCTCAACTCTCCAGTGCATCGCGGATTCTATCTGTCAATGGCACCAATGCGGTCTCCGTGGATTTGCTCGTTTGATAGGCATGCTGGTGGGGGTGCAGAGCCGCCCGTTCCAGGATTTGTGATCTGATGTAGTTATCAGTTTCTTTCTCCACCGTTTTCAGGACGAACGATGTGAGACTAATTGATAGTTGGGATTTGGGATGGGTTTCCTGTTTTAGGAATAAATGTGACCCCTGGCCCTTCTCCATACTACTGGTATATATCCCAGTTTTAGCTGCTACGGCTAATTTTCACTATGTGTGGTAGGATTTCTTCTTGTCCGCGCTGAAGCAGGGCAGAAAATATTCCATCATGGCCCATCTTATCGGTCTTCTGATAGAAATGTGTCCGGCCATTGCTGTGTCTCCTCCGGTAGGTCCACAGTGTCGATCTTGGGTGTGCCGTATGGCAGTAGGTTCGTCCCCAGAAAAGTGAGTGTCCAGTAAGAGCTGAGCTTTCCTCACTTTCAGTGTAGCTACCATCTGACTTTCGTGTTTCGGATCTTAGTTTTGCCAGATTACTATTCCACCAAGGTGCGTTCCTACAATGTTTTCGTCTTTGTTCGGGGCAGCTCGATTCGTATGCCCCATATACTTCTCCAAAAATGCTTTCCAGTTCTAGATCTGGACATGGCTGAATTTGATATCAGATTGGTGTTATATTTTTCCCAATTTATTGTCCTGGGGTTGCTTCTGAGGGTAGGCTCAGGAGGGTCTGTCTCTGATCTGAACGTAATTATTCTGGGATCAGACATGGACGGTTCAATCGGTACTCTCCAGTTCATCACTTGATTTTATAGGCTCGGTGTACTCACTGTGATATCTTATACTCCTTTTCTCACCCTTGTCAGGTAGGTGGGAGTGTTTCCCATGCTATGTACTATGAGGTATCTTTCAAAAATAAATTCCTATGATTGCTCACCTCTCTGGGTGGCGTTTCTGCTGCCCCAAACAGTATTGTGTGCATTGTCGTCACGTTCTAGGAGTAGTGGCAGTTTATTCCTCTGGCAGTACTCTAGTCTATGGACTTCTGGACGCGATATAGACCCGTCTTCTGCAATAAAGCATGAAGCTATCACTACTTCCTGGCGTTTATTTTTGAATCTGAGGTAGGCTTGGATAGGGACGAGATCTCCTGTCATGAGTTCTGAAAGACAAAAGTAATTAGTATTTTTCCTCACCATAATTCAGGTTCTGGGTGTATTCTAACTAATGTGATATATTACTTTGGAGTCCTGACAGGTGAGGCCCCTTACCTAGTTTCAAGGTTCTTGGATCAGCACACTCCCTAATTGGTTTTTGGTGAACATTCTAGAGATCACCGCCGAGGCTGCCTTGGCGTGGTGAATGTTCACGTGGACGATGTCGATGCCCACCATCTTACTGGTTCTCGGTGGGAGTGTTGTTCCCATAAGTAAGAGTGCGGTCCTCTTCTTCCACTTCTTCAACCCCCATTGTTGCTTCTTCGGATAATGATTCTCTGCCATAGAGGTTGGAGATGTGTAGACTTCCCGTGCTTCTACATCTCAGTCTCAGTCAGGATACTGGGAGTTATTTCCTCCAGTTTTCCCTCTACGTTTCTCCTTAGGCCATGCACGGGGATTTTACCAAAACTGTAATAATTGGTGGTTGTCCATCTTTGCTCTCAGGATTTGGCCCGTACTCTCTTCTCTTAGACTGATGACCTTCCTTCCATTGGGATGTCTTCAACCCTTCGTTATGAGCTTCTATTAGCTTTAGATGTTTTTGATCTGCCATGTTTTGGCTTCCAGGGAGAAAGAGAGTGATGGTATGTACTTGAAATTCCATTTGCGCCCATTCCCCTGACTGTGGTGTTTCACAGTCGACCAAGATCAGGCTCGGACGGAAGTAGATGCCACCGAACTGGAGTATGTTCCCATCCGTCGCACATCTCTTCCACTATTGCCTTCTCCAGTTTGGTCTGTTCGTCGGCACCGAGAGTTGTCTCAGGGGACGCTTTGGGGAGGATGTCAATCTTCCCAGTTTCCAGGGCAGTTGCATAACTACCTCTCATGGAGGTGGTGGTGATGTGGTAGATTTTTCCGCCTTCCTTCTCTTTGGTTCCTACTCCTTTGGGTTGGATTATTCACTCCAGTCCCTGAGTCTTGTGCCCCAGGGCTTCCTTTTTGGATTCCTCAGGTGCAAGCGCTTGATTGAGGTAGCGCAGGTACCATCTAACTCCTGCCCCACTGAGTCCACGCCTCATAGGGTCATCTTTACCCCCGGGTTGTCCCGGTTCGGGTATGGGAGATAGATCCCTCTTCTGCAGAAACAACCGTGAAGCTGAATTGAAGCCGAATTTACACATCATCTAAATAGAAATATGTTTCCATTGTTTTCGAAACTTCTGCGAAAATGTCCTTGCATTCATCACCCAAAGACACTAGACACCCTTTTGATAAATACAGTGAGGAAGCTGTACCGTAAGAGACTGTCAGCATAAACTGGAAAACAAAAATTCAAAAGTATAGAAAGCAAATCTTTCCTAATTGGTGGTTGAATCATTCGGAGATAGTTCAGTGAGATAGTATTCCGAACCGTGAACTGGTACTTCCTGTCCGGAAAACGCAATTATGTGAGGAAAAGTGAATTAGGGGGTTGACAGAATTTTCGGAAAGCTTTGTCATGTGGCATAAAGCCACCTTTTCCATCATGAGTGTTTTAAATTCAGTATTATTGTTCATTCGTGTTGCTAATACATTGAATTGACGCTGTTTCTCCAGAGTCGACTTACTTGTTCAAATCGCATTTGAAAGGAATGGAGACTATGAACTGACCAGTTTCATTTCTTCGCGTATCTGACTCGAAATGTCCTTCGTAAAGTTGTTCTTCTATTGAAAATTGGTATTTATTCAGAATTCCCTTGATTCCCCAAAACATGGCCAACTGCTCCTGTACATCAGAATCCGTTATAAGTGGTGCTATGAGCAACAAGGCACCAAATCACAACTTTAGTTTACTATTAATATTATTTTCATTATTATTGTTCCCTATGTATCATTTTTGAATTCTGAAATTTATCGTGATATTCAAAAAATCATTTAACGAACTATTTACTTTTGTGAAACGCTCTTTAAATTCATTTGAAAATACTGTTTCACATCTCCCGTCATTAGGCAAATGTCTGGCGAAGAACACATTTTCAGAGAATAAATCAGGGGAATACTTTGTGTTGCGTCAATCTATAAACAGTTTGTTCGTTCACTTTCGGTTAGATCTATTTCAATTTCTAAGTTAAGAATAGCGGTTGTTTACCCCCTCCCCCCCTCCCTATATTTTCTTTGTGAACCACCAAAAGCTTTAGGAATGAATAAAAGCATATCTCCGTTTTGCGAATCCGTAGATATACAATTCATTATAGGTTTGAATCCGCAAATTGAAATTAACCGGACCATGGTATTTGTACCGCCATACATAAACAGTATGTCTATTTGAAAGCTTACGCTACTTCTCTCTTCGTGGCGCACTGATTCACTAGCCTTTGCATAGCCAGCAAACGGTGTTAACAATCATCGCTGGACAATTCAGTACCACACCTGCGTCATTTGAACTGCGTCAGTAAGTAGGTGGGAAAATATAAGTCCGCGAGGAGAGGAACTTCGCAGGTCCAGCAGAGGTAGGAAATTTCAAATCGTTATAAGAGGAGATTGGGAGAATCGGTTGTTCCGGAGACGTCCGCCTTGCCGCCAGCAGCGGTCCGAATCCTGAGGTCATAGCGACTAGAAGAGGAGACCGCAAAAAATTCCGTAAGTTATTGGTCCAGGCATGAGCATAAAATAGTCAGTACCGTTTCGGTTAGTTTAAAAACTACAACGCGCAATCAAGTGAACTGGTAAACGTGTGTTGATGACATCTCCAAGAACTGGTGAGCATAACATTAGTAGAGGGACAGGTCAAAAGATACCGTACGCGTAAAGTCATCAGGATTTAATTTTGTAGTTAGCCAAAGAAATAAAAGTGTTAGATTGATTGCTGTTCTAGAGACACATTCTACTAACAGTTGCTCAGGATATATATATATATATATATATATATATATATAGGAGCAGGAGACGCCGTCGAATAGTTGACTAGAAAGCTAAAAAATTTAAATCTGTGAGATGGATCGCTGTTCTAGGGAGACGTCTCACTGACAGTCGAGCAGGGTAGATGTAAAATTAGGAAATCGCCACGAGTAGTTTGATAGGTAGTCGAAAACTTGGAATCTGTCAGATGGATTGCTGTTCTAGGAACACATCCCACCAACAGTCGCACAGGGGAATTACCGCGAATAGTTTGATAGAAAGCCGGAAGAATAAAAGCTGTCAGTTGGATCGCTGTTCTAGGAATACTTTCCACTAACAGTCACGCAGGACAATGGTGGGAGCATGGAGTGAAACTGCTATAAAATGCTCTGCTATAGTGCTGACAATAAACTAAGGCATCGTTTACATGGGACTTGGCGATCTGCCCTCGTAGTTTGGTTGTCATAAGCTTGCATTCTGAACCCCACTCATCTGTCTAACACCTTTACCTGATAAACTGCAGTTTTGCTTTCATACCGTTAATTGAATACTCCTTATTAGTGGTTTTGGTTGTTTTGATAATCCTGTAAGTCTAAACCTTAGCACCGCTTTTGAAGTATCCTTCGCCCACCGTTTGTAATAGTTTGAGGCTGGCATCAGCCGCCCTGCCTGTACATATTGAAAATAAAATAAAGTTGATAGGATTTGTTTAGAAGTCATTTACATACCCAAGGTGGGGAGATTAAATGACATGACACCCAAGTCATAACGCCCAATCAGTCTAGTGTCCTTTCTGCTGAAAACTCTGGAGAAACTGATAGACAGATATATAAGAGACGAGGTATCATCAACAAACCCTCTCAATGAACGCCAATACGCGTATCAGCCAGGTTAGTCAACAGAATTGGCACTGGTTGACCTCAACAGGCTACTAAAAAATCCCTCGAGGACAAAGAAATACCCATCGCGACCTTCGTCGATATTGACGGTGCTTTCAACAATGCATCTACCAAGTTAATCACCAAAGTTCTACAAAATGAAGGGGTCCCATCCCTACTGTCAATGGGTACACACCAGTTTGGTGAAAAGGGTTATCATATCAACCATAGGTAAAATCACAGTCACAGCTAGAGTAGGTAGGGGATGCCTACAAGGTGGGGTACTATTACCTTTTCTGTGGGCCATCCTAGTAGACGATCTACTGGGAAGGCTAACATCAAAGGGCATGCATTGCTAAGGATATACCGATGATCTTGCAATCATTGTAAAAGGCAAATTTGTAGGAACCGTTTGGGGGCATACGCAGACTGCTCTTAACTGAATAAATAAGTGGTGTCAGGAATAAGATCTAACGGTGAACCCAAAAAAACCACAGTAGTTGCGTTTACAAACAAGAGAGTACTGAGGGGACTCAAGCCACCAGTTCTGAACGGGGTAGAAATTCCAATTGCACAAGAGGCAAAATATTTGGGGGTCATCTCTGACCACAAGCTGACATGGCAAAATATAAATAAAAAAAGCACGGTAGTCCTCAACCCATGCAGAAGAATGTGTAGAAAAAACTGGGCGTTACAACCGGAAATGATAATCTGGCTATATAGCAGGGTCATCAGACCCATGATAGAATGAGGTTCGGTGACTGGTAGCCAAAGACTCAGCAGGCTGGGGCGATCCGAAGGCTAAGCGGCATCCAAAGGCAAGCCTGCCTGGCTACCACGGGAGCCATGAGGACCACCGTAACAGCCGCCTCAGAAGTCTTGCTGAACCTACCACCACTTCATGTTCATATTCAAGGTAAAGCCAGGTCAGTCACCGGTTGACTGATCAGAGGGCAAGCGCCCATAAGTAGACTGCAGGGCAAAGTGTATAACGATCTATGCAAATAGTTGAAAACCGTAATGGGAATGCCGTCGGACGAGATGCTTCCCAAGTATAACTTCGAAAAAAACTTCAAAACAGTCATAGCAGACAGGGAGGCATGGAAGGGAGGACCTCCAATTGATGCACAAATTGCCTGCTACACAGACGTCTCAAAAACCAAAGAAGGTGTAGGAGCAGGAATATATTTCATCAAGCCAGAGACACTGAGCCTAGGCAAACATGTGATGATATTCCAGGCAGACACGACTGCGCAGAGGAGTTACTAAGGCAAGAGTTACAGAAAAAACCCATTGCCATATACTCTGACAGCCAAGCGGCTATTAGAGCTATCAGCTCCATGCAAGTTACTCCAAACTTGTCTGGGACTGCTTGGAAGCCCTTCAAAGGGTGGACGGTCAAAACAGACTATATCTGGCTTGGGGCCAGGCCAGACAGGCTATAAGGGCAACGAAGAGGCAGATTCATAAGCCCGAGAAGGAGCAAGACGTGTCCCAATTGGCTCAGAACCTTTTGGTGGTACAGCGAAAGCGTTGCGAACAACACAAACCAATAATTGGTTGAAAGAGCAATCTCAAGAATGATGGAACAAGATGCCGGGCATGAGACAGGCCAAATAATTCATCAAGGGACTACCGCCAAAATTCACAGAGTACCTGCTAAGCCAGAATAGGAGATCAAACAGAATCATGGTTGCGCTCCTGACAGGGCACTGCAGACTCAAGAAACACATGAATAACATCGGGCTAGCAGACACAACCACATGCAGGTTCTCCCAGGAGGAGGAGGAGGAAACCGCAGCTCACATAACCATGAGGCCCCCAATATATGGAGGACTCAAGGTCTGACCTATGGAGTCTAGTAACAAGGACGGGTCCAAACATAACATGAGGGCATACACAATATATCTGCAAAGGTCGCAGTGAAGTGGCTTCTAGCCCATAAGCCCCGTACAAATATAATCTAATCTGATATACTTCGCTCAGTGCTTTGAATAGAGGTAACTATTGACCCCTGGAGTGTTGTAATTCTCCACTGGGGCTGCCCGGAGCACTATGAATGGAAGGTGGCGCCCGAGGCAAATCCAAAATCTATAGAGAAGCGCCAAAGCTTGCTTGTAGAGGAAAAATATCCTTACAGCGCATTACAATCTTATACATGTTTTTCTGAAGAAGAATGAGATATACAAATGATGGATCTACAAAAATGTGAATGTTCAGTTTTCATTGGATCACCAATAACGCTATGGGGAGTATAAAATGGAGTGAACGATTGTAATTCCTTTGAGTCAAATGGTGGTTAACAACCGTTTGTTCATTCTATATAAATGGTGATGATAGTTTAGTATTTCCAATATCAATTAAATATATTCATTCTCAACTCGATATATAGGATTCATCCAAATTCTCACAGGATAATGTCGAACAATGAAGGAGAACGAAAAATCAAATTAATATTATTCCAAGTATAAATTATATAGTGGAACAAATTGAGTGGATACCGTTCGCCTCATACAAACCAATCAGTAACTCATCGCTAGTTCCATTTATAAATGATGCTACAGCAATAGTACTAGCCTACTAGATCTCTCAACCAGGAATCTGTATCTCCTAACAGACTTAAACAGTTAAACTTACTGTGGTTCGATGTTTAAGGTTTTGAGAACAATTTCATCTGTTTAAATGAATTATACTCCTTTCCATGAACCTACAGTATACGATTTAGTAATGAAATTAAAGTTACCGAATACTCAAAGCCGAATCTCATGTTGACTCCATTGACAGTAGGCACAGTGAAAACGAAGGGGTTCATTAACACGAAGCAAATGTTTTTGCTTAGGTTTTTTTCTGCTCACTCTAATTTGCTACCTTTTATAAATATTCTTCGATATCTGCCTATTATAATGTCACAATTTTCAGAACAAATCGAAAAATATTTGAGCCTCAACTTGAAAGATGTGTTTATTTATTTCGGACTTGGACCACAAATGTCAATATAAAATAAATTCATCAAGGACCTGTTGATGTTGATGGTATCTTCGACATTATATTGTATATCTCACTGAAAGACGCCTAGCTTCATTTGAGTGGACCCCTCAGAGATTTTGGAGAAGTGGGATAGTAATGCCTCCATAGTCGGAGACTCGTGCTCATCATTTTTCTCATTTTCACTTCATCAAATCATACTATACTATGTATTTTGAAAATATTTCGGATATATTTCATTCATTCCAAGATTCATCAAATGAAATTTCTTTAGATATTGTTCTTGTAATTTGCAATATAAATGATCATTATTCCGCACAATGAATATTATTTCACTGAAGTGATTCACATTTTTGTTTCAGTCCTTTGATGCAGTAACTGTCATGTTCTGTGAATTAGTTGGCTTCAACTCATCAACAGTGGAAGACGCAATGGAATTAGTAAGCACCATGAATGCAGTTTTTACTTGTTTTGACAGTCTCATGGATACCTTTAAAGTATACAAGGTAACTTGCTTTCGATTTTTTTGGTTTTAAATATTATTCATTTGTCACTTTCGAAAGTAAGGATTAGTACTTGATGATTTACTGAATCATGGAATGTATGTTGGAAAAAGTATGCCTAGAGTTGTTTGGTCCAGTGATATCTATGAGAGGATTCATCAGAATTCCAAATTGTAAACCCTATCCGGCGGTTGAAAATGATCCCTTCTTTTTTTGTACAAAAGTAATTGTAATATTTTTTCCACCTGAAGAATTGAAAAGCACAATTTTTCATTCACTCAAGCATTTTGCATTGAAGAAACTCAACTTGCTCCGATTTTGTAGTGATGGAATAATATATCCGTGAATTTTTCATACAAAATAATTATCCTGAACATATCTTATGAACTACAACATAATAATTACCGAATTCTCAATTTTTGGCGCTCTCTACTTAAACTCCAACCTTTGTCAATATCAATAACCATATTGTTAATCACCATGTGATTCTTGAAAGTTGAAAATCACCGAATTTCCAATATTCGACGCCTATCATATCTCAAATCGCTGAACATAATGCTGTTGGATCTCATTGAAGAGGACTCACCGCTTGGTTGACGATGAAATTTTGTTCTGTATCATCATATGAGCACTTACATGACAAAATTTTCCCTAAAACTGCACCTATTGTAACAAATCCGACATTTCTATATCAGACAAGCCCCGCACGTCTCTCCATAAGTAACCGTTCTGTCGTAAGCAAAACCATAGAATTCATTGCATGGGTAGGGTTTTTCCAACTATTATAACTTTCAAACGTTCAGTAGGCTCAAATACACGATCTAACCCATTTTTTTCAATCGAGTAGTTTCACTTTTTCCCTTGCTTTTCCAGTCTTTGTGATACATTGTGGTTTTTCATTGCCTTCATTTTCTCTTGTTCCTTTGACGTCCTTACAAGAGCTGTTTCCACGTTCCCATGGTATCAACCACCAACGTTCCATTGCAATTTTTCGATAACAAAAAAAATTAAATCAAACCGTATACCTGCACTACGAAAAATTAAAAAACAATATAATTATTTTCCGTAGTGTCTCAGAACGGTTTTCACTATATTCACTATTCAGATCCAAAGCTATATTTTCCAAAAGGCATTCATTTCAGTGAGCAACTACATTCTAAAATACTTTGAGCTCACTTCCATGACATTCCCTCATCCAGTAATGTTTCATGGCTACCTTGAAATTGTACATATATCCATTCAACTCCCCATCAGGTTGAAACTGTTGGCCAAATTTACATGGCTGTTTGCGGAGCACCAGATAGAAGCGAAGATCATGCTCAAAATATTGCGGATGTTTCTCTCGACATGGTGAAGCATGTTCGACAGTTGGAAATTCCATCTGGTACGAAAGTGGAAGTACGAATAGGTAAGTGGATTTGCAGCCAATAGGCGAGATCACTGAATTCTGGATAAAATACCACAATGTCAAGAACGATGGAAAAAGTGGTTGGATATTATTTTTTATTTTTTTGTAAGTAGTTTTTTCACAAAAAAATTCCAAAGAAATGCTCCTGTTTGAATACTGCGGAAACCGCATCAGGATGTGGAGTAACAAGTTCAGATCCAAGATAATTACAGAGCTGCCCAGCGTTATTCATGATATTTCTTTACAATGTGAGCAGGCCAAAAAAATTATGACAGCACTCGGTGTACATACATATCATTCAAGAATAACTAAATCGAGAGCAACTATCAAATGAGGAGTTTTTATTTCAATATAACACATTCTGACACAAGTTATGTTTAATTCATAGTATGAAACAGAATGACAGTTCCTCAGAAGTTCCGCAAAATAGTGACACTGGCAACTCGTCGATCGCGGAGAATGCCAGAAATTACATCGTTGCCAAGCGTTATCTATAATATTTCCCTACAATGAGAGCAGTCCGAAAAAATTATAACATAGCACTCGGTATACATACATATTATTCAAGAATAACTAAATCAAGGGCAGCTATCAAATACAAAGTCTTCATTTCAATATAACACATGCTGACATAAGTTCTGATTTATTGATGGGATGAAAGAGAATAACGTTTCCTCAGAAGTTCCGCAAAACAGTGACACTGGCAACTCAGGAAAATGCCAAATCAAAAAAAGCGGTAATAACACTGTGCTTGAATGTCTCACTGATTTGAGGGTTTTAGAGCGGCCATTATTCGAATATTACACAATATCTTCTAGGAACAACCATGCATACATAATATTTTATCACTATATTTCAACTTCAAGCACATATGAAGCAAATTTGTGAGTTTGTGATCTCGCCTCTGAATCTGGGAAAATTCTTGTGACTTAAATTCATGCACAAACAACACATGCAGTCATAGGTCTTCCTTGCTCCAGGGTTGACGAGTTGAAATTTTCATGATAGCTAGGAAAAATATCAATCGATATATAATCTTTTCATGGATTCATACAATAATCATTGTCTACGAAAAAGCATCAAGGTCACCAGTTATTGATATGTCAATGTTTCATCCACTGCCACAAGTGTCAATATTTTATTTGCTACACCGTATTTTCATGTACTAATTGTATTTTATTCTCGTTTTTTGTTGTAGATTGTAGGGCGGTTGATATGGATTTCCAGCCTCTTCGTACCTCGACCTATAAGGTCTTTTGTACATTACCTTTCATCTATTTAAGACCCGGGCTTCCAAGACTCCTTGCGAATGAGAGCCGAGTTCCTGATATCTGAGGGCGTTAATGAAATCCCTTCGAGGAACTTAAGCCTTTTGCAAAACAGCGCTTGGCAGTCGCAAAGCAGGTGTTCTGCAGTTTTACCAAAGTAACGCAGTAACGGCAGAGTTCCCTGTCTGATCTATCAATTTTTTGAGGTTATACCTCGGAGGTCAATGTCCGGTCAGCAGTTTCGTTAGCAATTATGAGTCTTTCTTCTGCAACACGAGAAACTATTCAGCATTCTTTGGCGGGGGGTTCAGAAAAAAGTTCTCTTGTCTCCTTCCTGGAACCTCATTCCTCTGGATTTTGATTTGGTCAGCTTTCCAGCGCCGAAACTCTTCCTTAATGTCGGCTTTGGAAAGACCACAGAAGAGTTCTGGGCGAAAAAATTGGGGTTTGCCGCCTTTTTTTTGTCAAAATTGTCTTGTACCTCAACGTGGAGACTATGCCACATTCTGCGTATGTTTGAAACAAATCCTGCATCCTTCAGGCATTCCCAGTAGATGACCAAGGCCGAATTCAATTATTATTCGCTATTTTTTAACTACAGATTCTGTCGTATTTACTATTATTTTAACTTAAACTTATTTTCTTCAATCTTGACATTGATGAATTCCATATCAAGTAGTTGATATTACTGAATCTGTTTTAATTCTTCAGCGGAGAACTAATTCTACTATAGCTCTCAATTTATGTTTCATCTCATTCGGCCCCATTGAGCCATTTCAGATAGTTATTATTCCCCAACTTCGAAACACTATTTGTAGGCTCCTGATGTCTGCTTCACTTCAGTGTTATCTCTCATTTCAATTAAAAAAAACAATATAATAGAAATAATTAATAATGTGTTACCATGATCAATATAATTTCAAGCATTTACGGAGTTGAATATATGAATATATATATATATATATATATATATATATATATATATATATATATATATATATATATATATATATATATATATATATATATATATATATATATATATATATATATATATATATATATATATATATATATTTTCATAGAGTAAAATAAAAAAACATAATTAAATTGAATAACTTAAAACAATTAAACTCAAATTCAAAGTCGAAAACAAACCCTAAATGGTTAAAAAATATTGCTGACACAATTATTCCTGAAGATGTCTCTTCATTTCTGGCCCTAGGCCCAAAATTCAGCATTGAACCAATTATAGAAAAGGACATTGCTATGAAGAATATTTCAACAGACGTAGACTACATCACGTCATCTATCTCAGACCCAACTCTGAGAAATATCACTGTAGCAAAAGCAACTAACATCATCACAAATCACATTCACAACCCACAACAACATCCACGTTGTTTCGGGATTTACTCATTAAATCAAAAAAAATTCTCAAAGATAATCACGACCTAATCTTAATACTAAGATAAAAAGTAACTGTCATCAATATCTTAAATTATCAAACGAGATTATCAACAACAGTTCATCATATGTAGAACTTCCTAAAGATCCTACCTCTTCTATTCAAAGAAAAGGCAACTCTATCATAAAACAATCGAGAGAGTCAAACCAAATTGATGAAACGATGAAAAAGAAACTTACTTGCTACAATGGTATTTCTCCAAAATTCTATGCTTTACCCAATATTCACAAACCAACCCTATCGGTGAGACCAATCGTAGCGTCGATAGGAGCCCTCACAGAAGCCATTGCTTCCTTTTTTACTAACATGTTGACTAAAGCATATGATTTTGAAAACGAATATTATATAAAGGATTCGTTTGAAGTAACAAACAAATTCAACAACACTTATTTACCACCGAACTATATTATAGCTAGTTTGGATGTAGTTTCTCTATTCAGTTATGTCTATGTAGAATCTTGCATAAGAGCAATTCACAAACAATGGAACAGTATCAGTAATCATTGTAGTATCATGGAAGATAATTTCATAAAACTTTTAAAATTCCTTTTTGACAGCACATATTTTTCTTTTGACAACAAAATTTTCAAACAAACTTTTGGAACACCAATGGGTGCGTCAATTTCACCAATTTTAGCAGCATATGTGATGGATGATTTATTAGACACAGTATTACCAGTTCTATCATTCAAACCACATTTCATTAAAAAAATATGTCGATGACATCATTATAGCACTGCCGAATGATGGCACAGAAGAGATTCTCAGCACATTCAATACTTTTGACCCATATATACAATTCACTATGGAAGCAGAAGGTACTGATCCTTTTCTTGACACAAAGTTCATCCGAACAACAGATAATAAAGTCTTAATAGATTGGTACAGGAAACCATGTAGCTCAGGAACATATATAAATTATTGGTCGTATCATAAACATTCGATGAAAGTGAACCTAGTCAAACCAATGAAAAATAGAGTGTTGAAAATCTCTGACATACAATTTCACAAAAAAAATCTCAATATTCTTTTGAATCTTTTTCTTGATAATTCATATCCAGCCAGCATGTTGAAAAATATTTTGTTCAATACACCAACCTCACTTGAGAGTACAACACCCCTCATCAACAGTGATAACAATGATGTTGATACTGCCCCAGCACAAGTCATGTATACATCCTTACCATTCTTCAAAGAAATGACACCTAAATTGGCTAGAATTTTTCATGATCTATCAAACTTTAGAATTGCAAATAGAACCGTCCTAACTATTAGGTCAGTATACACAAAAATTTAAGATAAAGTACCCATAACTGCACAAACGAATGTAATATATAGTAATCCTTGTCGAATGTGTGATAAGAATTATGTTGGTCAAACCTCAAGACCATTAGGCACTAGAATCATTTCCCACAAAAGTGACTGCAGATGACACCCAGAAAGATGCTTATCAGCAGAGCATGTGAACAAGTTTGACCACCATATGAATTATGAATCCACAAAGGTCTTAGCTAGTGAATCACACTCAACAAAGAGATCCTTTCTAGAAATGGCCTATAGTTTTGAAGATAAAAACTATATAAATAAATAAACAGATATAAATCATCTCAGTGAAATTAACTCCTATCTATTGACGTTGGATAAAAAGTAAACAAACAACAATCTCACTTTAAATTTCTCCAATCTTTAATCCTACAAAAATAATTATGTTGGCAACATACATTTGGCACCACTGTTATCAGTGTTAATTTGGTTTTGGCCCATCAGAGAGCATGTCAATTGTCTGTCAGATGTCATGTCAACTACCTGTCCCAACCTGTTACTTGACACTTCTTCCCACATGGGGAAAAACATTCACCTATAAAGATGTGATGGTCCTTATTTTAAATACTTAACTAGTTATTTTAAACTGTATTATATCATCATTCATCCTTCATAATGTGTCAACCATCATATTTGAACACCTTTATAATCAGTCTCAACAAAGATGTAAGTCATATTCAAACTATATTTTTTTTTTAAACCTAACTTTAAATTTCACACTTTTGTAGTCTCCCTGATGATGGGAATACTTAATAAAATTTCCGAAAGCTTGTACAACCTTAAGAGAGTTCTCTTTTATTCGCTGCATAACCCCACTATTTACTGGTTCCATCCCTAACTAGTCAGCAACGACTACCCGTTCTCTCTCTCTCTCTCTCTCTATATATATATATATATATAATGAACATGAGGAAGATCAATGACTGTCAATATTCAAATGTTTGGTACTCACGTATATGCTCAGCCTTTGTGTGTTCTCTATATTTATTCGCCAGGATGTCATTAAAAAAACGAATACACCTAAGAAATACTATAATTAAATATACTTGAATCAATGATGGTAAGTTTGTATATTAAAATTTGGTAAATAAATATTATTATTGAATATAAAATGATAAATGCTACATGAGCTGTAATTCATTCGTTAAACGATATTATTTCTCATATGATAAATCGACAAAATGCAGCAATTTTTTATTCTTTTATGATGCAATCAGAAAAAAATCCGAAGGCAGATATATTTCTTTTAATGCATTCACCAAAATTGCGGTTATTTCAATTTCATAGGATATAATGACTCACGAAGAATATTCTGCCATCCCTCAACTCCTCATTCCATGAATAGATTGTTTGGTAGAGGTATATCAGCGACATGGTCAACTTCATTTTGATTTTTCAGAAAATCAATCAACATTGTGTTATACAAAAGTTCGGTATACATTTTGATCTTAGAAAGCTAACAAATCATTAAATCATAAGATCACATAATTATTGAATGAATGTGTTTTTTTGTGGAGGAACAACGTTTCTTGACATGTTTTTTGGGTAACCTTGTTCGTGTGGTGATAGTTATATAGGTGAAACGTCAAGACCATTCGAAGTGCGCCAAAGTGAACAACAGAGTTACATCAGAAATTGACAAATAACCGTGTCAAAAATTGCATAACATATCCTCACATCCAATGGCGATCATACGATTGAATGGAGTAGGATGAAAATCTTGATGAAAGAACCACATCAAGGGAGGAGAAAATTGAAAGAAACGGCCTGTATTCTTCTTTCCAATAGCAACTGCTTTTTAACAAATTCTGTTGAAATGGACCATACATGGTTACCTCTACTCAGAGAGGAAGTGAGATATAGACATCCGTCATTTGAAAAAGAGAAAAAGACTGCAAGAAAAAACCAAATTATTCAAACAATCAAAGATTTAGAAGATTTTGAGAACGGGGACAGATATATCCCCGAACTGTCAATCAAAAACTATATAGAGAAGTATCTTTTGAATGTTTACTATTTTTATAGTCATATTCAGGGAACGATACGTTACTGACAAATTGAATCATTTTTCTATAGGAAATATAATTTGGTGAATGCAGTAACTTATCGGGGTGAACTAATTAGTTTGCCCTTTCTACACTTGTATAGATTTTCCTGATTATATTTTCGTTTTCAGACTGTGGAAGGTTACCCAAAAAACATGTCGAAATCACATAATTATTTCTATAAAGAAATAGAAGTGAATCAAATCTGATAGGATTACCGATTGCAAGTTTCAAAAACTGTCATCAACTTTTCATCGAATGTATATCTGTAAACACCTGTATATGGTATAATCTGACAACTGGATGTGCAATTCAATTCACTCAGTGTAATATATATCTCATAGAGGCTATATTCAGAATGCATGTTTTTATCAACAGCTGACATGTTATAATGTCATAATGCTTTTGTTTACGGACGTCTTATAGAGTCAATGAGGTCTTATGATCATAAGACACTGCCTAATTTTTTAGTAATGAAAAAGGAACAATAATTCTA
The DNA here is from genome assembly GCA_018342105.1 of Gonioctena quinquepunctata. NCBI lineage: Eukaryota > Metazoa > Arthropoda > Insecta > Coleoptera > Chrysomelidae > Gonioctena > Gonioctena quinquepunctata. Next base: position 19,305 of record JAFIRS010003703.1, on the reverse strand, counting down.
GGTATTCATTGAGCCCATTTGTGAATCCATGAACAATTTTTCCTATATACAATGGAAGAGATTATTGAGTCAACTCATGTAGTTTTTATATTTACATTAACATCCTTTAGTTTCGCATCTGCAAATGAAAATGTCCTGTAATATTGACTCCACCGAGCGGTTTGTAAGACTAACCTATGGCTAATGAGACACTCATACAATAATAGTTATCAATTCATTAATAGTGTCTTATTCGCCATAGAAAACAGGAAAAAAAGCAATACGAGATCGCAGATCCAGAGTTAATTTTCTTGAGTGTTGTGTATGCTAATAAGACATGAAATGCAATACAATATTTTTAACCGAGGAGGATCTCTAGTCGCCGCGTATATTTTTTTTATGTATGACCATGCATAACTTTTCACTGGGTAGTTCGATTTTGAAGTTGGTCATTTGAATTTGAGGAAAAATCGCTCGTGAGGGTAGAAAAGTGGGGATATTTATCGTTCACCCCCAGAATTTCTACCAGTTGACCGATTCTACCACTTTGTACTGGGTTATTCGATTTAGATTATTTTTTTATTGGATAGGGTATACTTCAGAGTTAGTCATATTTGAATTTAAAAAAGGATAATCCACCCCTAAGGGTAGAAAACTTGGGGATGATTAATTTTTTATCTGTGAACCGATTCTGTTGAAACTTGGCACACATCTGATGACACTACAGCATAATGGATACCTGGAGTCAATTGAGTAGCAACCTAGTTATTAGTGGATTTTAGCCACAAAAATTAAAAAAACAAAACATTTTAACAAAAAATGAAACCGACGAAAAATAAACTGAAAGGCAAAAACAGAAGAAACCTTCTTAGTCTCAATAATAACTGAGCTCCTAAACTAATGTGATGAACTAATTTTGAGTAGGCATCAAACAAACAATCAACGAGAATCATTGAATTTTTTTAAAAACATTATCAAATCGCCGTCGTGCATCCGTGTTTATTATGTGAGTTTAGATTGTCTATTATCTTAAAAGACCAGTGTTTTATTGACCTATTAAGACGTTCGTAAACAGAAGCATTATGCCTTAACAACATGCCACCTGCGGATAAATAACTATTATACCTGGTGGTGATATGTTGCCATGACAACTATCCCAGTACCTGCTTGAATTCACCAGCGATTGACCATTGAAAGAATAACTTCCGTTGAAACATTACATATTTGATACATTTGTGTTTCCAAGTTCACTTGAAATAGTGAATATGACGTAATATCGGTCCAGGTTTTATTGACTATGATCACATAATGATTAGATTTCTATGTAGTCGTAGAAATAATATATTTTCACATTTCAGGGGTTCATTCCGGTACAGTTGTCGCTGGCGTGGTGGGCATCAAAGTACCAAGATATTGTTTTTTCGGAGATACTATAAATACAGCTTCAAGAATGCAGTCCACCAGTGAGGTTTGTCAAACAAATATTATACTGACCAATGCTGAATAATTTATATATAAATATATATATTTATAAATATATATATATATATATATATATATATATATATATATATATATTTATATATATATGTATATATATATATAGAGATGTACATGGTCATTGTGAATCCCGTGAAGCATATGAACGAGACGCAGTTTAGCCCAGAGTAACGTTGTTAGTCCCGATATCGGGCTCAACAAAGTATCACCCTGTATCTCTTCACTGGGTGATCAGAATTGAATGCAGGTCATTTCCCCACGGTTTAGATCGGGACACACAATATACCATTTCCATAACCAACATACGCGATCTAGTTCTTTGGTTCGAACTGTAGGGGGCGCTTTCCGTATATAGGGATATACACTGCAGAATTATATACTTCTTTGTAGAGCCCACAAACTTTTATAGCGTTGTGTAGCCCTACATTTGGCAACATCGCAATCGCTGTCTTCATGAATGTAATATATATGAATTGCTGTATCCGTGATCTGTCCTAGCGCAAGGAGTAGTTCATAATTCAATATAAAAACATTTATCGTTCATTTTTCAGATTAGGGAATTTAAGCTTGATATAGTTACAATATTTGAATATATATTTACCAATTCTTTTTCGCAAGGGGAATTTTGTGCGATCAATCCATCTACATAAAGGATGGTTGGAAAAAAGTACAAAATAACCAATATTGACTAAAGAGCATCATTCTTCAGTTTTCACCATAAATTCAATTTATGTGCATCAAACGTTAAAAATACTTTCACACTGATGTGGACCATGTAACCATGTAGGGAAGACTGTCTACCAAGAATATTAGGCAAATATAATTCCCAAATGAGGAGCGATATCATGATTCCATCCATCGTGAAGATTAGATATCGAAATTCTCAACAATTTTTTGCGGTAAAGGTACTTTTTTATTAACTTTCTTGTAATGCAATTTTTTCTGTCTTTTGGAAGTGAAATTTATAAAACTTTTTATGTTGTTTTTGTGATTAAATCCACTTAAATTAATTGATAGAAAAGGGGAAAGGAAAGAACAGTTCACCTATACAAAATAGGTTGAACCACACATAAAATCACAGGAAATATTCTCATTGGTTCTGAGTTGCGGAAAAATACATACATATAAATTTCCGGTTCATCAATTTATTTTTTCAATCTTAGAAAGATGCAACATCGACAATATATAGGCATCTTTTTGTTGGTAATTCAAAGATCTGGTTGAATGTTGGAAGAATAATTTGTTCTCTACAAAATCTGATTTTGTTATGCATGATGGAGATTATCCCCTGTTTTATTTGGATAGATTTTGAATAAATCACAAAGTATTCAAATAATAAGCAGTATATATTTCGTCCAATTGGATTGGAACAACTGGAGATTACAAAATTAGCTTTTCAGGAAAGTTGGCAATTGTTTTTTTTTGTATGTTTTTCGACCTTGGATATCTTTTGATATTGGGAACCGAACGAGAACTGAACTATTTACTGAGTTTTCAATATTTTTTTGGAGTATTCCAATCACATGAAACCATCAATTTACTTGAGTGATATCAGAGAATTTTTTCTAATATTGTTTTTCTAATAATTCTTCTCTTTAAGAACTACGCTATGTTTGAATATGTATATTAATGAATTGATATAGTCGTGTTCCCACTTTTACAAAATATTGGAGTTGGCGAGATATTTGCTCTTGATAACTAGTCTCAGAATTGTTGGCTCGTGGACAGTATGAAAAATTATTTTCACTATAGACTCTGAACACTGTAATTTCCTTCCTAGATGGAGATTGCAATGGACAAATTCGTCGTTTTGATTTCAAGATTCTTGGCTGGTATCGAGAGTTATGAAAATCAATATTCTTCCGACATTGTGTGATCTTGAGTAATCCTTGACCAACGTGCCCATCGCAAAGTTATCTTTGATCAATCTATCTTTCCAGCAGTTAATTTGAGAATATCGAAATTTATTCAGCTGTGCTATTCGTTCATTTTCATGGCGTACTTTGGAGTGTCTAACCACCCATACCTCCACCAAACGAATCTGTCTGTATTTTCTTCTTCCACGCTCCTGCCCCGCCCTAGATGTCTGCCCACACTTCCTCAATATTCTACCGTCTGTTCATTGCATTCTCGGATTCAACTTTTTATTAAAAAAAACTGTCCGAGATAGACTTCGACCGCATTTTTTAAATGTTTTTCTTTGTGTTCGTCCATTCAGCTTATGCCTGTGGCTTTGTCCGCTTTCCGTTATCCCGTTTCCTGTGATCCCGTTTCCTGTGATCCGGCTATCCCGTTATCTCGTTTGGGTGGCATAATTGATTTGACAGCGAAAGTAATGCTTTGTGACGACTATCACAAATTAACTAACTCTTTTTTACCCCTGTAGGAACAGAATTATCAAGTAGGGTTAAACAAGATTCATTTATTTGCAACAGAGAACCAAAACACCAATTTTCATGATTCTTACATGAAAACTAATGGAACTACTATAAAATTTTCACCCCTCCCCTTTCTCCCATTTAGGAGTTGGAATTCTAAAAATATTGAAACACTAATTTCTTTATTTGTAACCAAAACCTCAAATACCAATTTTTATGACCCCAACTCAAAAACTGACGGAACCCCTATAAAAAATTCACCCCCAATTTCACACGTTTAGATATTGAATTTTCAACATTACTGATACACGTATTTCTTTATTTGAAACAAAGACCTCAAATACCAATTTCTCTGACCCCAACTGAAAAACTAACGGAACCCCTATGAAAAATTTAACCCCTGTCCCCTCATTTCACCCCTTCAAGGATTGAATTCCTGATACACATTTCTTCATTTGTTTCAAAGACTTCGAATACCAATTTTTATGATCCTAACTTGAAAACTAACGAAGCCCCCATAGAAAGTTTCAATCTCATTTAACCCTCCATTTCAGCCCTCTAGGGGTTCTATATTCGTGACAAAGACCTGAAATACCAATTTCTATGACCCTAATTTATAAAACTAACGGAACCCCTATACAAAAATTATCCCCCACCCTCATTTCACCCCTTTGAGGGTTGAATTTCTGGTAACACTGAAATATAAATTTCTCTATTCGTAACAAAGACCTCAAATTCCAATTTTTATGATCCCAACTTGAAAACTAACGAAACACCCTAAACAAGTTCTTAAAACTCATGGGAAATTACATTGATAAGGATTGATATCAGTGCAAAAGCATTTTTTACAAAACATCATGATGTTTTTCTATTGACTTTTCCCTCCGAGATATGAACGCTACTACGCTTTGTTTGGAAATGTATAGTAATTAATTGAAATAGTCTTGTTCCGACTATTACAAAATATTGAAGTTCGCGAGATATTTGCTTTTGATAATTATTCTCAGAATCGTTGGCTCGTGGACAGTATGAAATCATTTATACTATAGATTCTGATTACTGTAATTTCCTATCGAGGTGGAGATTCCCATGGATAAATTCCTAAGACTCTTGGCTGGTATCGAGAGTTATAAAAATCAATATTTTTATTACTTTTGTGAATTGTGTGATCTTGAGTAACCCTTGACCAATGTGGCCATTCCATAGTTATCTTTGATCAATCTATCTTTCCAACAATTAATTCGAGAATATCGAAATTCGTTCAGCTATTTTTAGTTTCGAAGATAAAAATATATTTTCTCATAGAACTGGTGTGTTATTCGTTCACTTTCATTGCATACTTGGGAGTGTTTATCTACACATAAAGTGAACACTGAAATATGTATTTCTTCATTTGTAACAAAGACCCAAATTTTTATGATCCTATCTTGAAAAGTAACCCCATAGAAATTTCCATAGAAATTTCCAACCCATTTAAGGATAAAATATCAAATAAACCTTTATTAGTGGTTATTTTTGTCATAAAAAACTGGGCGTTTATTGGAAGTGAATCAGTCAGTCAGTCAGGACATGTAATTATATATGTGAAGATATGTATTTTTTTTCCTATTCACCCTCCCTATATATCTCCACCCTGGTAACCAAATGGAGTAGAAAAATAATTCATCTAATAATGGCACCAGTTTCCCTCAACTCACTTTATAACTGGGACGGCCTGTTAGAAAACTGACAAGGTTTAAATAAAAAACTTCATAATTCTCACATACTTTCTCCAGATACGAGAGTTTTCCTGATTCAGAAATATATTCTTCTGAAGCTGAAAAATCTATATCTCACTCGATGTTTCATGGTGTGAGATTACTGATCGACTTTTTAGTATTTCTCAGTTTCTCTGCAGATATTTCCATAAAACCGGGATCATTTTCATTTTCGGTATTACTCGTCTCGCAGCTACTCACGTCGGAAAATTTAACTTCGTCACCTGAACCTGACGAAAAATCCTCATTTTCGGGGCTATCAGCTTTTCTTATACGATAATCAACCTGATAATACAAAAAAAATATATTCATCAACTTCAAAGCGAGTCGCGTATTATTGAACATAAACATTATACTGAATCTAAATTATGTACTCACCTTTTTGCCTTTTCTCAAGTTATAATTTTGAAATGCCATCGCCACAATCTGTTTCCCTGCAAGTCACCGTACGTTCACTGATGTAAAATCCCTAATAAATATTTCGTACTGAAAAACGCGCGAAGCAGTAGAGGCAACGCCGCCGGGACACACAGAGGCCGTTTTAATATAGGCAATATACGTTTGGGATTCATAGCGTAGTGAAAGCATAAATGGCTCAACAACGTTTCAAAGGAGTATACAAATGTTTAAATATTGAGAATTGTTACCCCTCTAAGTGTGCTTCGACGGAAAATGATGGAATGATGTCATTGCACTGGAATATACTCTTCGCCCATTCTGGAAAGTGCGGGTTCAAGAGCGACCCGTTCATTTGGTGGGCTTCACAAGCTACCGTGTACAACTATATATATATACATATATATATATATATATATATATATATATATATATATATATATATATATATAGAAGAAGGGTAGTCTCGTGACTGGACTAGTTGAAAATAACTATGAATTTGAAATAAACTTTGTAGAAAGGATATTCCTTGAGGTTGCAGTCAAACTAATGGCCTATGAGAGCAGGGGTGGAGTCACTTGGGGCAGGTTATTTTTCCCTAGATTCTGGGGAAATTTTATACCTGAGGCGCAGGGCGATTTCCCCAGATTCTACGACTTTTTAAAAGGGTGAAAAATGGCAACAGCGCATGTGAGTGGCAACGTTGGTGGGTCGATTGGTGACGGAATGTATACTTCAACGGTTGTAGGCTGACCGTAGACTTCAAAGACACGGTTGGTGGAGGGCCGAAGATATGTTGGCGGGACAAATGGGCCTTGGTTCATGACGGGGTGCAACGTCAGACTTCATGGCACCGTTGGATGCTTTGGGTCGATTGGTGACGGAATGTATACTTCAACGGTCGTTGGTGGGTTCATGACGGGGTGGCCGCAGACGGCGGTGGAGGTTTGGTGGCGATTCGGGGATTGGTTCTGCTAGTGGGTGCGTACGTCGCTGAAACAGTGGTGCGTGGTATAGGTGCCTGGAACGGGGAGAAAAGACACCGCCAAACGGCCTGTGCTGAGATAAGGCGTTCGATTTGGCGACGGAATGTGGACGTCAACGGCTGAATTTCGGCGATTGGTCCATCTAGTGGGGTGCAAACGGCCGTATTTGGGTTGAGTTGGGCTGTGTCGGGTTGAGTTGGTCAACCGTGACGTTGACCCAGAGGGACATGTGAGGGTTGGACCGTGGCTTTGGTCCGTGGAAAATTTGGAGTATTGGCCCACAGTGGCGTGGCCCGTGGACAAATTGGGGATTATGGCGCAGTATTGGTATCGAAAACGACTGAATGGCGCAGTATGACGCAGTATTGGTATCGAAAACGACGAGAATGGCGCAGTATGACGCAGTATTGGTATTGAAAACGACGAGAATGGCGCAGTATGACGCAGTATTGGTATCGAAAACGACGAGAATGGCGCAGTATGACGCAGTATTGGTATCGAAAACGACGAGAATGGCGCAGTATGACGCAGTATTGGTATCGAAAACGACGAGAATGGCGCAGTATGACGCAGTATTGGTATCGAAAACGACGAGAATGGCGCAGTATGACGCAGTATTGGTATCGAAAACGACGAGAATGGCGCAGTATGACGCAGTATTGGTATCGAAAACGACGAGAATGGCGCAGTATGACGCAGTATTGTGTATCGAAAACGACTGGAATGGCGCAGTATGGCGCAGTATCGTCTATCGAAAACGACTAGAATGGCCTTGTATGTGTCAGTTTGCTATACATAGGGCTATCATCGAAATAAATTCAGTATTCAACGTGACTGTGGCCCGTGGGAAATTTGGAGATTGGTCCGTGTGTAAAGTGGGGGTTGGCCCACCGTGGCGTTGGCCCGTGGGAAAATTTGGGGTAGGTTCAGCCAGTGGGTGCGAATGCGAGGTACTGAAATTTGGGGGTTGTCCCACCTCGTTGGGTTCCTTTCGGACAAGAGAGAGAGAGAGAAAGAGAGAGATATGAGAGTATAAAGATAGACAGGGTGTTTCATTGGCGGCTGAGAGAAAAAACATGGCCGACATAATTGAGGAGAAAACATAGCCGTCTGTCATTATGAAAAAACATGGCCGTCTGTCATCGGAAAAAACATGGCCGTCTGTCATTGGAAAAAACATGGCCGCTTTGTAAAAGAAAAAACATGGCCGTTTTGAAAGAAAAAAAAAGCATGGCCGCCTGTCATTGGAAAGAACATGATCAACTGTCATCGAAAAAAAAAACATAGTCACTGTGTAAGAAAAAACATAACCACTTCTCATTGGCGAGAAAAAAAACATGGCCGACATCATTCGAGAAAAAAAAGCATGGTCGCCTGTCATTGGAAAGAACATGGCCGTCTGTCATCGGAAAAAACAGGACCGCTTTGTAAAAGAAAAAAACATGGCCGTTTTGAAAAAAAAAGAACATGGCCATTTGTCATCGGAAAAAACATGGCCGCTTTGTAAAAGAAAAAAACATGGCCGTTTTGAAAAAAAAAAGAACATGGCCGTCTGTCATCGGAAAAAACATGGCCATCTGTCGTTGAAAAAAAAACATGGCCGCCTGTCGTTGAAAAAAAAAACATGGCCACCTGTCATTGGAGAGAAAAGAAGACTGTCTGTTGGAAGAAAAAACATAACCACTTCTCATTGGAAAAAAGAACCTGGTTGACGGTCATTGGAAAGAAAAAAACAAAAATCAAATGTACAGAGTGGCTCAAATCACCATGAAATACATGAATTCATATACATTTTGTATACAGGGTGTACCAAAAGAGTCGATGTCTCCGATTCAGCTGATTTTCAACGAGGTAATGTGAATCGATGTACTTGAGCCATTTTGGCACTTGAAAATCGATAAAAAAAATAAAAAATCCAGTTTCCGTCCTATCATGGCAAGTGAGGTGTCAAATGAAAGGAGAACACCCCTATAATCTGAATTCATCAAGCTCAGCCCTCCAACTCCATCGTAGAACAATAAATCGCTATTTGATAGCCTCAAATTACATGAAATAACAAAACCATTACTCAATTCATATTGGACTTATCGAGGACAGTGCAAATTCATCAAAAACAAAAAATGTTAAAATTGAGGTTTCGAACCCACGACCGTCAAATCTCCAAAATTCGATTTCCATAATTTTGGTATCATTGGATTCGTACCGATGTCAAGATACATAATTGAACATTTTCCGGTGTCAAAAGGGCAGTAGGAGCGAACTTCGTTATAATTGGGAGCACAACCTCGTGCGCATACTCTGAGAAGAGGAAATTCAATGTTCTATACGTATTATGGATCCGTTTTGATGTAATCGCGTCAAAACGTTAGGAATCAACATAGGAGTACTCTAGAAGCTATGTACTTTTGGAAATTAAACTGTGATCAGGTCTACAAGTTATATAGGTATCGAAATATAGAACTTACTGGACTGATATATCATCATAGAATCAGAGTTCAGGAAAGTGGGTGATGTAAGCAGCGGATTTTCTGTGTAGTTCACAGCGACATTGAAACAATCACTTTTGAATTGAAAAAAAATAGAACACACTGGAGAATAAAGCACTGAAGAATAAGAAAATGTACTTACTTTTCGATAGATGAACCCAGACACGAAAAAGTGTTGATGAAGAGCACGAGTACACGGAGTACACGGAGAGTCGGTTGAAGCGGTGATAAATAACTGGTGCGTTGGCGATTTGAAACGTTTTTTCCTCCCAACCGTCATGCCTACGTGACCGAGTGTTATCAGTATGGCCGGAAGCTATTTCCTGTTGTCGATGATAAGGAAAGTTATTATAAACAATGAGGAATCCGCACTTTCTGATAAGAAGTGTTATTTCCGGTGTTCACTGCCATATGAAATGAAATTCGGAATATATTAGAATTTTTCCAATTCTGAAAAATGGATTTTGTTCCGTCGCATATCGCTGTATCTCTTTCAATGATGAAATCAGCTTCCTAGACCTTTTTCGGCATTGGAAAATGCATTCTAACCCACTACGTTATGATTTAGCCGCTGATGTCACTGGGGGCGCTAGTGTCCGGTGGGTGACGTGTTATTGGTCAGTGGGGTGGAGACGATCATATTGGAGGTGGAGCGTAGGGTAGCCACGCTATTGGTGGGTGCAGGCGGACATATTTGGGTTGGGTTGAGTTGGGTTGGTCGGACATGCTATTGGTTGCGGACAGCGGTAGGCTGGGTGCAGACCGTCATGTTGGAGGTGGACGTGCGTTGGGTAGGGCTGAATGCAGACGGCCATGTTGGATGTGGGTGCGGACGTTGGGTAGGCATGCTATTGGGTGAATTCAACATGAATGGCACTTGTCGTCGAGTTAAAACAGAAATGTCGACGTTTCGGATGTATCCGAATCATCGAAAGAGAAGCACTTCCGGTCTGTAAAATAGAGATAGAAGAAAACTAATGCTCAATTCGGATAGGCCACATCGAACAGAGTCCAAATCCATCAAAATCCCATAAACCGGAAGTGATCACTGATTTCGATGCGATAAGGGAAATTTCAGTGTCAATCGATTCTTCTCGATGCCAAGAATCATAATTACGTATTTTCTGATGGCAAAAGGGCACTAGGAGCTAACTTCGTTAGGGGGTGAGATACAAAAGGGTGCGAGTACTCTATCAAGACAACTTTGACTGAGGAACATGAATATAAAAAGTTTGCATGTATATCATGCGGAGTTGAACAAAAAAACGGGAAATGTCGAAACCTGGGTTCGAACCAGGGACCGCCAGATCTTCAGTCTATCGCTCTTCCAACTGAGCTATTTCGACCAATGAAACAATTTCTTGAAAATCACAATGAGTACCCGACAGGATCGGAAGAACAAGCATCCAGGGTGTCACATAGGCTGATATTGTCATCTTAAAGTAGGAACATGAATATATATCTTGAAGGCAGGATGTATAAAAAAAAAAGTCAACGGTACCGATTCCACATATTTATCAAAAAGCAGAAAGAAATATAAAAGCCATCGATGACTCTACAAATACATCCTACGAGGCATCATCCCCGGATTTACACAGCCGAAACATATACATGCTACAGATGTCTGATGAAACGGAGATCAATGCTGTATTCCAAACGAACACAGGAGCCAACTATTGGTCAGTTTATAGCCAATCTTACATCAAATTCAATAATACCCCAAATGACATTCAAAGTGGAGGGCGAATAAGTGACATTTTCCGAGGCGTACCGAATGACATCACAACGGTCTTCAGATACATCGATGGACACTTATATTTCTTTCGTCGAGATACATATTACAAGTATAACGAATTCACCCGGAAAGTCTCAGCAGGACAATTCAACTGGAATTTATGCCCCACCGAAGGACTTTTACAGCAATTGAAGACTCTACTATCGAAAATTATATCTGTATATGATGATAAATAAATATGTTATTTGTACATCTGTTTTTCACATATGGGTATGAATAACCTCAAACCGCTGTTGAAAGAATGATGTCACTGTGACGTCAGTCCTCATATTGATGTAATGTGAAAAAACCGATACAAACACACCATTTTCCATGGCAACCCAAGAGGATGTCTTACAAAAGACTGGAGGTGTGTGTGCACGGCCTCGTTATGGAGGTTTAAACCTTCGGAATCCCCACTTGTTATCGTTGTTTAAGACGAATCGTAAATATCGATAACTAATAGGCCTACCATTTGGAACAATAAAGATGATGGAGGAAACACTTAATGGAAAATTTTGCCTCTTTCTCTATTTCAACAGCACGAATACAGGCTTCCAAGTTAATGGAGGCAATTCATTAGTTCATTGAAATTTTTGACAGCACGAACTACGGTCTCTAATTTAATAAAGACGGTTCATTAATTCATCGAAATTGAGAGGCTTTTCAACAATTATGAATTTCATCCAACATATTCACTGATTTTGTTCACCTCTCTGAGCAGATTGTCGTTGTCGGTGTCGTCATCATCCATCTCAAATTGTGTTTGTGGTAACAAAGTTTGTGAAAATTGACCACACACATTACAAATTCTTATTAATTTTCATACCCAAAAGGTACAGAGCTGGGATCTGAGAGAAACTGTCTTTTTAGGGGTGTTGGTTCGTGGACCTTGGACCTTAGCCTTTAGGCATCGGAACCGATGTTATCTCCAAACAGAAAGTTTCCGTATTGAGTCCTGTGGAATTTGATTGATATATGGCAGAAATTCTCTGCCACACATCATCAATTGTCACCTCCGATGCAGGCTTGAAACGCATCCACCCTAGCCCTCTGACAAAATCCTTGGAACAGAAAGTGAAACCAATCTGATCGGTTGGCTCCACTCCCTCCGTTCCTTTGAGAATAATTTGGGTGATTGCATCCCTCACCCACCCCACAGGCTCCGCACCCTTGGGTATATTCGCAATTTTGAACTCCACAGTTCTACCCTGGAGTCCAAAACGTCGAATTTTTCTAAAATTATCTTTTACAATGTTGAATTTTTTCAATGAAGACATTACAAAAATTTTGTTCACCACAAGACAGGTCTGAACCGCACAATGATCTGGAACAAACAGACTGAAATCAGCAGTGCAATGTATAAAGTAAAACGGTAGACCGGAGGACTGAACGCTTTCATTTCCCCAAAAAGACACCCGATTTTATCAAAATGTGTGCTTTACTCCCATAAGAATACATGCAAAAGAAGTGCATATGAAGTACTTCTGTACAAAACCACCTTTTAATGAGTGACCATGGTAACGTATGGATTATTGCTTGTAAATTTCCACTATAACACAAGATTACAAAGTATGGCAGAACGCGTAATATGAACACTGAAAAAAGACTCTACATGTACTTTACGCCAACGGTCGTTGGCTGACTATAGACAGGTGCGTGGACGTACAGGTGGGTGGGCGGGCCGTAGACTTCAAAGACACGGTTGGCGGAGCCCACGCACCTGTCTATAGTCAGCCAACGACCGTTGGAGTATACATTCCATCACCAATCGACCCGCCAATGTTGCCACTCACATGCGCTGTTGCCATTTTTCACCCTTTTGAAATGTCGCAGAATCTGCGTAGTATGACACATACTGCTCGTTAGTATGGCGCAGTATGACACCACCAACCGTGTCTTTGAAGTCTACAGTTGGTGTAAAGTACATGTAAGTCTTTTTTCGTGTTCATATTACGCGTTCTCATACTAATCTTGTGTTATAGTGAAATTTCAACAATATCCATACGTTACCATGAGTCACCATTAAATGTTTCTTCAAGTATAATGCACTTCTTGACATGATTCTTGAGAAAACGATTCTGATAAAATCGGTTTTGATTTTCAAGAAATTGTTTCATTGGTCGAAATAGCTCAGTTGGAAGAGCGATAGACTGAAGATCTGGCGGTCCCTGGTTCGAACCCGGTTTCGACATTTCCGTTTTTGTTCAACTCCCCATGATATACATGCAAACTTTTTTTTTATTCATGTTCCTCAGTCAAAGTTGTCTTGATAGAGTACTCGCACCTTTTTGTATCTCACCCCCTAACGAAGTTAGCTCCTAGTGCCCTTTTGCCATCAGAAAATACGTAATTATGATTCTTGGCATCGAGAAGAATCGATTGACACTGAAATTTCCCTTATCGCATCGAAATCAGTGATCACTTCCGGTTTATGGGATTTTGATGGATTTGGACTCTGTTCGATGTGGCCTATCCGAATTGAGCATTAGTTTTCTTCTATCTCTATTTTTACAGACCGGAAGTGCTTCTCTTTCGATGATTCGGATACATCCGAAACGTCGACATTTCTGTTTTAACTCGACGACAATGTTATTCATGTTGAATTCACCCAATAGCATGCCTACCACGTCCGCACCCATCAACAAGGCCGTCTGCATTCAGCCCTACCAACGCACGTCCACCTCAACATGGGTCCCCGCTACCGCTTCCTGCACCAATAGCATGCCCGACCAACCCAACTCAGCCCAACCAATATGTCCGCCTTCCACCAATGGCGTGGCTCTACGCTCCGCTCAATATGATCGTCTCCACCCCACTGACCAATAACCGTACCCACCGGACACTAAGCGGTGACATCGGCGGCTAAATCATAACGTGGTGGGTTAGAATGCATTTTCCAATGCCGAAAGGTCCTGGGAGCTGATTTCATCATTGAAAGAGATACAGCGATATGCGACGGAACAAATCCATTTTCAGAATGGAAAATTCTATATATTCGAATTTCATTTCATATATGAACACCGGAAATAACACTTCTTATCGAAAGTGCGGATTCCTCATTGTTTATAATAACTTTCCTTATCATCGACAACGGGAAATAGCTTCCGGCCATACTGATAACCTCGGTCACGTAGGCATGACGTTGGAGGAACGTTCAAATCGCCAAGACAGTTATTTATCACCGCTTCAACCGACTCTCCGGTACTCCGTGTACTGTAACTCTTCATCAACACTTTTCGTGTCTGAGTTCATCTATCGAAAGTAAGTACATTTCTTATTCTTCAGTGCTATTCTCCGGTGTCTATTTTTTCAATTCAAAGTGATTGTTTCAATGTCGTTTGAACACAGAAAATCCGCTGTTCATCACCCTTTCCTGAACTCTGATTCTATGATGATATATCGTCCGGTAAGTTCTATATTCGATACCTGATAACTGTGAGACCTGATCACAGTTTAATTTCAAAAGTACGCCTTCTAGATACTCCTATGTTGATTCTAACGTTTTGACGCGATTACATCAAAACGGATCCATAATGCATATAGAACATTAATTTCTCTTCTCAAGTATGCGCACAGTTGTGCTCCCAAATAACGAAGTTCGCTCTTGCCTGACACCGGAAAATGTTCGTATGTATCGACATCGGTACGAATCAATGATACCAAATATGGAATCGAATTTTGGAGATTTGACGGTCGTGGGTTCGAAACCTCTAACATTTTTTTGTTTTGATGAATTGTGTCATCGATAAGCCCAATATAAATTGGTAATGGTTTTGTTATTTCATGTAATTTGAGGCTGTCAAATAGCGATTTATTTTTTACGATGGAGTTGGAGGGCTGAGCTTGATGAATTCAAAATTATAGAGGTGTTCTCCTTTCATTTGACACCTCACTTGCCATGATGAGGAACTGATTTTTATTTTTTTTATCGATTTTCAAGTGCCAAAATCCAAGTACATCGATTCACATTACCTCGTTGAAAACCCAGCTGAATCGGAGACATCGACTCTTTGGTACACCTGTATACAAAAAAGTATATGAATTCATGTATTTCATGGTGATTGACCACTCTGCTTGATTTTGTTTTTTCTTTCCAATGACCGTCACCGGATTTCCCAAAGAGAAGTGTTATGTTCTTCCAACAGACAGTCTTCTTTCTCCAATGACGAATGGCCATGTTTTTTTCAACGACAGGACATGTTTTCAGACAGATGGCCATGTTCCCATGACAACGGCTATGTTCTTTTCAAAACGGCCATGTTCTTTACAAAAGCGCCATGTTCCGATGACAGACGACCTTGTTCTTTTTCTTCAAAACGGCCATGTTCTTTCTTTACAAAGGGGGCCATTTTTCCGATGACGGCATTCATGTTTTCAATGACAGCGCCATATTTTCAACGACAGATGGCCATGTTTTCTTTCTCGAATGATGTCGGCATTTTTTTCTTTACAAAGCGGCCATGTTTTCATGACAGACCATGATTCTTCCCAAAGACAGGCGACCATGTTTTCAATGACAAGCGGCCATGTTTTCTTTTCTCGAATGATGTCGACCATGTTCTCGCCAATGAGAAAATTTGGGTTTTGTTTTCTTACACAGTGACTATGTTTTTTTTTCGATGACATTGATCATGTTCTTTCAATGACAGGCGGCCATGCTTTTTTTTCTTCAAAACGGCCATGTTTTTTTTCTCTTACAAAGCGGCCATGTTTTCCAATGACAGACGGGCATGTTTTTTTCCGATGACGGACGGCCATGTTTTCATAATGACGGCGGCTATGTTTTTTCCTCGAATTATGTCGGCCATGTTTTTTTTCTCAGCCGCCAATGAAACACCCTGTCTATCTTTATACTCTCATATCTCTCTCTTTCTCTCTCTCTCTCTTGTCCGAAAGGAACCCAACGAGGTGGGACAACCCCCAAATTTCAGTACCTCGCATTCGCACCCCACTGGCTGAACCTACCCCAAATTTTCCCACGGGCCAACGCCACGGTGGGCCAACCCCCACTTCACACACGGACCAATCTCCAAATTATCCACGGGCCACAGTCACGTTGAATACTGAATTTATTTCGATGATAGCCCTATGTATAGCAAATTACCACGGGCCACAGTCGTTGAAACGATTTATTCGATTGCCCTATGTATACAATACTGCGCATACGGCCATTCTGTCGTTTTCGATACATACTGCGCATACTGCGCCATTCAGTCGTTTTGATACACAATGCTGCGTCATACTGCGCCATTCTCGTCGTTTTCTATGCCAATACTGCGCCATTCTCGTCGTTTTCGATACACAATGCTGCGCCATTCTCGTCGTTTTCGATACACAATACTGCGTCATACTGCGCCATTCTCGTCGTTTTCGATACCAATATTGCGTCATACTGCGCCATTCTCGTCGTTTTCGATACCAATACTGCGCCATTCTCGTCGTTTTCGATACACAATACTGCGTCACGTTTCGATACACAATGCTGCGTCATACTGCGCCATTCTCGTCGTTTTTTCGATGCCAATACTGCGTCATACTGCGCCATTCTGTCGTTTTCGATACCAATTTGCGTCATACTGCGCCATTTCCAGTCGTTTTCGATACCAATGCTGCGCCATAATCCCAATTTGTCCACGGGCCACGCCACTGGGGCCAATACTCAAATTTTCCACGGACCAAAGCCACGGTCCAACCCACATGTCCCTCTGGGTCAACGTCACGGTTGACCAACTCAATGACACAGCCCAACTCAACCTTAAATACGGCCGTTTGCACCCACTAGATGGACCAATCGCCGAAATTCAGCCGTTGACGTCCACATTCCGTCGCCAAATCGAACGCCTTATCTCAGCACAGGCCGTTTGGCGGTGTCTTTCTCCCCGTTCCAGGCACCTATATCCGCACCACTGTTTCGGCGACGTACGCCCACTAGCAGAACCAATCCCCGAATCGGCCCAAACCCCACCGCCGTCTGCGGCCACCCTCATGAACCCACCAACGACCGTTGAAGTATACATTCCGTCACCAATCGACCAAAGCTATCCAACGGTGCCATGAAGTCTGACGTTGCCCCGTCATGAACCAAGGCCCATTTTGTCACCGCCAACCATATCTTCGGCCCTCCACCAGCCGTGTCTTTGAAGTCTACGGTCAGCCTACAACCGTTGAAGTATACATTCCGTCACCAATCGACCCACCAACGTTGCCACTCCATGCGCTGTTGCCATTTTCACCCTTTTAAAAAGTCGTAGAATCTGAAATCGCCCTGCGCCTCAGGTATAAAATTTCCCCAGAATCTGGGGAAAATAACCTGCCCCAAATGACTCCCCCTGCTTGTGAGAAAAGAAAACTCTTTCCTTTTGGGCAAGCTTTCCCAAAATGTTTTATTTTCATTATCCAAGACAAGTAAGGTGAGGTTAAGTGGGGCGGCGTTTCACCATTTCTTTATTGAAGGGGCCCAAAATCTATCACTATGACCCTGCCAAATTAATAAAAAATTTAAAAAATGGCCTCCCTTTTTTTGTTTTAGATACTTAATTTAAACACTTTAAAATTTGGGAAAGGCACAGTTTTACCGGTTTCCTTTTTTTTCAGTCTGCTTCCCCCATTTGGTAATTACCATTCAAAACAAAAATTTAAATAATATCCCAAACTTTAAATTGAGTCATAATTAATTTTTATAATCATATTGGGTATGCCTGAAAAAATTCAATCACCAAATGTTTTAACTCCTTGTAATTTTAAAATAAACGAAATTTTGAAATTTCTTTCTCATAAAAATTTTCCAATGACTGCAACCTCCAAGGAATATCCTTTCTACAAAGTTTATTTCAAATTCCTGGGTTTATTGGAAAATTTATTTCCGGTTAAATAATTTTCATAATCTTATTAAATTGAAAAGCGTCCTCAAGCCCAGACTCAACTCGCAACCCTAGGCTTGCCGGACCCCGCTCTTTACATTGAGCTATCGAGGCTATCGAATCGACCACCTCGTGAAACTTTAGTTCCTTTAATTTATTGTGAATGCTGTAATGAATCGAAAATCAACTACTTATCGAGTGGCCGTCGAGACCGGTACCCATTCACCCAAACATCATCGTCAAGTGACGATTCAGTAGAAGTTCTAGGAAGATGATCTCCAACCACTGATAAGACTCAGTCAAATATATGTGAAAGTGGGAAATTATTGTCCGTGAGAATTATGAAAAAATGAATTTGTGGCATACTGGACATTTATTAAAAATTAAAGAAAAGAAGCATCCTCAAGCGAGACCAACTAGCAACCTTAGGCTTGCCGGACCTACATTGACCTATCGAGGATATACGAATCGACACACACTAGTAAACACTTTCCTTCCTTTAATTTAATGTGAATGTTGGAATGAATCGAAAAATCGAACGTAATTATCAGTGGCCGTCGGGACCCCGGGACCCATTCACCCAAACATTAAATTAAAGGAATAAAGTGTTCACGAGTGTGTGTCGATTCGTATAGCCTCGATAGCTCAATGAATGAGTGTAGGTCCAGCAAGCCTAAGGTTGCGAGTTCGAGTCTCGCTTGGGGATGCTTTTTTCTTTAATAATCTGTCCATTATGCAAATTCATTTTTCATAATTTTCCGGAAATAATTTCCCACTTTCACACATATATTTGGCTAAATCTTATCAGTGGTTGGAATCATCTTCCAGAACTTCTACTGAAATCGTCACTTCGACGATGATGTTTGGAGTGAATGGGGACCGGAGTCTCGACGGCCCTGATAAGTACGTTCGATTTTTTGATTCATTTTCCCAAAATTCACATTAAATTAAAGGAAGTAAAGTATTCACGGTGTGTGTCGATTCGTATAGCCCTGATAGCTCAATGTAAAGAGCGTAGGTCCGGCAAGATAAGGTTGCGAGTTCGAGTCTCGCTTGAGGATGCTTTTTTTTTTAAATTTAATAATCTGTCCATTATGCCACAAATTAATTTTTTATGTATATACAGGGTGTAACTGAATAAGTGTAAAACATTTAGGAGGTGATTCCCCATCGAAAAGATAGGATC